>JAURVB010010604.1:0-35286 GCA_033002965.1 Piper betle
CTTGTTACTGACGTTTTTCTTATATATATGTAGGTGATAAGCACGAGATGGATGGCCGGCCAGGACGGAGGAGCAATAAGGTCTTCTGCACACACACATCGGGTGATTGAATGTTTAATATTTTGTTTATGATGTTATTTTATAAACATGCTATGAGTAAATGTTTGAGGCTTGACAATGAGATGAAATGAAATGATCAGAGTAGCGCAGCAAAAGTGTGATGGGTTGAAACCCAAGCTTCAGAATGAGAGTATAGTAAATTAGATTCTGCGTGAATGAAATTGTTTGATACTTGATTATATATATTTTTATATGTATATTTGACAGGGTGGCCCCTAATTGCATTTTTAGGGGAAATTCTGTCCGTCATATTTCAAAACTTTTATTAATTTTTATCGGGATGGTTTTGGTGTGTACTCTGACTTGCATGTCATTCATGTAGTACCATGTTAGGTTTGTGTATTCATCCATGCATTGCGAGTTGTATCTTCATCTTAAGACGCCGAGATTGGATCCGCATGAGTTAGGTTCGGGTTAGCCGACTTAACCGGGGCCTGTAACATGCCGGTTCGGTTCACGAGTGTGGACCGGATTTGGGGTGTTACAGTAATGGTTAGAACCAGCTCGGTGAGCTCGTCCCAATGGTGGTGACAGCATGGGCAGCCACGGCAATGATAACTGCTGGCGATGGCGTCGAGTTCGAGCCGGGCGTTCGATCTCTCCGATCGAGCCCACGACCGGTCTTGGCGGCAGTGCTAGTAGAGGGGAAATGTCAGGGAGGTTAAGGGGGTGGTCGTTGGTGTCTTGGCAGCGGCGGCGGTGACGCGGCCCAGACAGTGGTGAATCAACAAGGGGAGTGTCGCGGCTTGTGGGGCGATTTAGGTGTTGTGGCTGCAAGACAGTGGCCGGGGTTGGTCGGGGCGGCACAACGACAGCACAGCAAGGCGGAGCGGCATCGATTGGCCGCAGTGTGGCATCGGCGGCGACAACCACAAGGTGGTGGTGACATGGTTTGGGTAAGGGAGTGTCAGGAGGGAGAAGAAATTCTCCAGTGGCAAACTCGTAAATAAGTATTGACTCGATTCTTACTCGAGTCAAAATAATAACTAGTTCGTAATGAATCCAAAAAAATCTAGAAAAATATGAAAAAAAATCCCATAAAATAAAATAAATACCACAACATCTATATAACATGTTCTATAACTAATAACCCACCCGAATATGATCTAACGTGTCCTAATGCATTATTCGACCTTTATTATTTCTACGATCAAATACATAAAAAGAAAAATACTGTATACTTTCATATATCCTTTTAACTTATTTTTCACTATCTTTTCGTCATTATCATCATATATTCAGATACACCTAACCCTCATCGCCCATAACCCATCACTGGCATCGACTTAGCATGCGGTTTATGAAACTGACTTGACTCAAACCGACTGGTTACTGTAGTAAAACCCTGACTTGAGTCACGGGTTTTATAGTTTGGGTGCTCGAAACTAGATTGTTTGGAGCTCGAAACCAAATCGTTTGAGAGTTCGAAACCAAATCATTTGGAAGATCAAAACCAGTTCATTTAAGAGCTCAAAACTAAGTCATTTGGGAGTTTGAAACTAGCTCGTTTATAAAGATTAAAAATATTCAGTAATAAAGATTAAAAATTAACAAAATATTCTATCAACAAAATAGTCTATCATACTCACAATACACTCCAAAACATACAGTTATAAAGATTAAAAATTAACAAAATATTCTATCAACAAAATATTTTATCATACTCACAATACATTCATCACCCATCAAACAATCAACAATCCTCATCACAATAAAAATGTCCCTAGTTCATCATATTCACATCAATTTTATTATGTTTTTCGAAATTACATTGCTGCTCAAATTTAATTTACTTAATTAGATAGTTAACATTCATTAAACATAACTCAAATCATACAAATATCACTTCATCCGCTATCAAGCATTTATCACGTCAAACAATTAATCCGAGCATGTTGTGCTAATAATTATCAATTTTAAATAATTAAATTGAAGGTAATTATACCTCTCGTCATCGGCAATCAATGACGGCTAGAGTTTCCTCGAATGTCTCAGAGCTCGAATTCAGCACTTGGTGATGCCCGAAGTTCGATCAGGTTCGACTGAATGAGTTTGGCAGAAGATCGAAAAAATTTAGGCGAATCCAATTTTCCAACGGTTTTTAGTGATTTTTTGTCAACTATTGTTGGCGGCGGCTACCAGCGATATGGCAGTGGTATGGCATACTGTTGGCACCGTCTCAGCAAGCCCAACGAGTCTACGATGTTGACAAGGTCGGTGGAGGTGGCCGCTATCTGAAAAAGGGCAAAACAAGGGCGGTCGGTGGTGGGGTGACGAGATTCTGACGGGATGAGCAGCGTTGGGCTCCACTCTAATCGGGGAAGGTAGAAAGAGGGTCAGCGATGTCAAGGTGGGGAAGGTCTCTAGTGGTGGGAATGGCGACGAAAGTATAGCACGGTCGCGGCAGCTTCTTTGTGTCATGGAGGCAAGGTGACAACTGGATAGCAGGGGAATGGTCGATGATGTTCTAGTGGTGACTGGCGGCATCGATCCGTGGTGATGTGGCAGGTGGAAGCGGTGTTGCCAACGGAGAAGGAAGGCAGTGTCGAGGGTTTGGGGGAATGAGAAGCATTGAGGGGTGAAGAAATGGTTCGGTGGCGATATCGTAACCAAAAGTTGACTCGACTTCAAGTCGAGTCAAAAATAATTACTAACTTGTAATAAATCATAAAAAAATCTTGAAAATAGGGGAAAATTTCATAAAATATAATATACACCATAACACCACAATGATATGTTCTAGGACTAATAACCCACCCAAACTGCTGTATAACGTGTTCTAATACATTATTCGGCCTAAAAATAATTCTATGATCAAATATATAAAAAAAGCATACTGCACACTTTTGTATACTCTCATAACTCATTTCTCATTATCTTTCTGACATTATCATCATATATTCAGGTACACTTGACCCTCATTGCTCATAACTCACAACTGCTCTCAGCTCAGTACGTAGTTTATGAAACTGACTCAACCCAAACCAGCGATTGAATCAACTGGTTCGCTAATGTAAAACTCTAACTCGAGTCACAGGTTTTACACATGGGCATATTGATGGATGCCAAATCATGTAGGAACCCGATTATAAGTATGATATTTTTATATGTGTATTTTTATCTTGGTAATGAACGGTAAATCTTTTGGCTATCTTATTTATGTTTTTGGTGGTTCGTCTTTTATATAAGCCATAACATGCATAATTTGTTAACCTTATGATTTTGGTTAATTAATCCATGATAAAAAATTAAATTATTGTGAGAGAAATTTTCTTCACATAGCATACTCATATTAATTAAATTTGGTTTTTGTTCTTTTATTATAGTAAATATTTTTTAGAATTTATATTAAAAGTAAATAATAAGATTTATCTACAATGTTAAATGTGTTTTAAGTAGGTAAGTGATATTATTTATATTATTATATTATATTATTGAGTCGAGCAACGAGTCGATTTTGAGTTATAACCAAGTCGAGCATAGTCAAACAATGCCTTGCACAAACTCGACTCATAGGATTCGAGTTTGAGTCGAGTTGGAGCTCGAGCATTTAAATGCCGAGTTTCAAATCAAATCGAGTCAAGCTGAACGCCAAATACTCACTAGCTGGCTCACTCAATTAGCAAAGTCAAATCAGGATTTGCAAGAAAGTAAGAAAGCAAATAATTGCGCTGAGCTCTAGTATGTGTAGCGTTTATCTGTCCTTCCACCAAAGTCGAATGAGGATTCACAAGACTACATATAATATGTGAAAAACGTCAGTAACGAGTGTTACGGGTCCAAAAAATAACTAATACAAATAGGCAACTGGTTTTCCATTACCCATGAAAACTTATGAAACTTTAGAATTGCCTCACACTGGCGGTAAACAAACATACTTGAACAAGTGTTGGCGTGCATGCATAGCTAATATTCATATTCTTACATACAACGCTTACACCCTCACATCCTCCATTTTACACCTACCATGATACTCGAGTGGCAAAAGGAATGGTTAAGTTAGTGCCACAAATTTCGTAAATGTGTTGTGTTACATAGTACTGTCATACACCGCACTACTACAGAATTTAAAAGAGTACTATTGCGATCCATATATATCTTCATACCACTCACTCTCGTATTCGTGAAATCTATAAAAATACGTGTACTTATATAATAGGTTTAGGGAAGAGTAATGTATCATATATTTCTGAAGTTTCAATTTAAAAACTAACAAGGGATCTCATCCTTGTAGTTTTATTAAACATGTGTTGAAAATACGACTAAATGACCCAACATCGAAGGGATCCGATAAAACGCCGCCGATGTTGTCTTACGTCTAAAACACGACTAAACTCGACATGCAAGGAGTCAAATAGAGATCAAATAAATAGAGAGCCCTACGGACCTATAGTCCAAGCTCCAAGCACATCAACACATCTACGACGAGCTTGGACATCATAACCTATATCGAAACCCACTCCTAAGTAAAATATTAATGTCTCTATATGATGCATGTTTGTTGTGTGTACTCATATCATCAATACATCATAATAATTAAGAGAGTGCTAAAGAAACCTACAACTAAACTTGTGGCACGCAAATTGAAACATAATAATAATAATAATAATAAATAAATAAATAAATAATAAATAAAGAATGCACTCATAGAAAATTAGATAAATATTAATTACATGAACATAAATAATACTCTAATAATAAAATAATAATATAATTTCACTATATAAATACACGGCTAAATACGAGTAAATATTATAAATACTGGTGCTAGTAAACATATAAATAATTAAATAAATAGTAATTCAATAAATAATTAAATAGTTACTACTCATTAATCATAAATAATAATAATATCATAGTTATACAATACAAGAATACATATTAAATACAAATACATAATAACATACACATAATGAACAAATAAATAAATAAATATATATATATATATACAATTTAGTAAACATAATAAGATTAATATTCATAAATAAATATAGTATTAATAATAACAAATATTCATATAAACATTCATCATATACGATAAACATATAAATAAAAATAAATAAATAATAATGAATAAATAAATAAATAAATAAAAATACTCATAATATTAAAATATGCAAAATAATGTAAATATGCATCTAAAATAATGTAAGGGATCTTAAATTATCAAAAACGGTTAAAAAACGAATGAAAACAGCCTGAAAATGAGCTGAATCAGACCGAACCGAGTTGTACTAGACCGAATCGAATGGGTTGAACCAGCCCGGTTTGGGTTAACTAGAAAATAAGCTGGGTTAACTGGGTAGACATAACTAGATTTGCAGACTCGGACATGGCTCGTGGGCTGGTGAACAAGGTCAGGCAAGCGGATGCAAACGTTGACGCGGTCAAGTTGACGTGGCTGTAGAGTCTAGTATGGGAACGCGGACGCGAACGCGGACAGGTGAACACTGCAGGGTAAACGGGCCAAATAGGGGGGCAGCAGTGCCCATGTCGGAAAATGCCAACGGCGGCCCAACTAGGGTCGCTGCTGATTGGGATGGACGGAGGGGAGAATTGGAACGTGATTGTGGTGGCGATTAGCAGAGTTCAGCTAGTGCCTAGCCATAAAACGGTTGAAGAGTGGTCGTATCACCACCAAGTGCGGCAACATCGCTGGCGGTGATTGCAGCCATGGTGGTGGTCATGGGTTGTCGTAAAATGGAGATTTCGGTGAGGGAAGCTGTGTGGATGGTCTGATCTGTCGAAGGTGGCTTGCTAGCGACGGAAAATGGCCCAAATGGTGTGTAACACCCCATTTCGGCTCACCCGTGAACTGACCCGGAAATGTCACCGGCGACCGAACCGTTCATTAATCTACTAGATTCGGTTAAGCCGACCCGGATCTACTCTCGGCGTCTCGAGATGGAGATGCAAATACGAAATGCATGAATGAGAACGATTGGGTTCTAACGGAGTCCTACATGTATGCTATGATGTACAAGCAAAATAAGACAAAACAACAAATGAGAAAACAAAAGAAAATATATACTATTTTATGAAAATACGATAACACATAACAATCTACTATGACATTAAATCATTATCTCATTCGTTTTTACTCGAGCCGAGTTTGAACTCCAAGGCTCCCTACTCATTCATATTTATCAATTCGTTTCATAACAAGTAATTCATTCAAGCAAACACATCAAAATTATCATTTACATAACAATAACACACCATCATTATACATACGTTACACGCGGCAGGTATATGTGTGCGCGGTTCCGTGCTGCTCCTCTACAGTCCTGACAGCTTTTATCGCTCGCATTCCTCACCTACATATATATAGAAAAACCGTCAGTAACGAGTGTTACCGGCCTAGAAAATAACTAATATCAATCTAGCACAGGAGAGCAAACTCTCCTGTTGAATCAAAACCATATACTTCCTCAAGAACTCTCATCAGGGCGCATACAGGAGCCATCGCCGTCGGGCCGTCGCCCTCAGGTTGACAGCGTCCCCCTTTCTTTCTCATTCTCATACCTTGGTCATTTCTCTATCGCTTCTCGTATCAAATTTCATTCCTTACCGCCCTCTGCACCTTCCATATTACTCTTGGCCTTGAGCACAAAGGCCGAGTACTCTCAGGCAATCGCCTTCAGTACCCTTTGAACCACAAGTCTAGACATGCACTGCATTGCAGTACCTGTAAACCTCCACACTTCTCTGGGTTTGAGGAACTCAAAGGTGGAGTTGTCCAGATCCTTCGGGAACGAAGTGGGTTCTCCCCAGCTCCAGAGCCCGCTCTTCCGAGCACACGCCCTATATGAAGACGTGGCCGCAAGTACCCCTCATCCCATCTCTCACCGAAAACACGAAAACTGTACATATATAGGCCTAGGTTAGGATTTATACAATAGGCCCGAAGGCATCGTGAGCTGGATCTGAAGTTCGAAAACAAACTCGAGGGCTCTCATCCTCGAGGGTTATTAATCCAAAATAAAACTGTTGGCTAAATGGCCCGAGTCAAGTGGGATCCGATAAAACACCACTTAACTTGTCCTACACATGATAAATCAAATACACAATGGAATAACGTAAATCAGAGAATGAGTCCTAAACGGACCTAGTAGAAGCTCCAAACGGGTCCACGCGCCTAGGCAGCGAGCTCCTATACCGTACCTACACAATCAAGCTAAAAACTAATGCTTGCATGATGAATCACACATCCTATAGCATGCACACACAATCAACACAATCACGCATCAGTCAACACACATCGGCCTATATCAATTCTAGCAAGTCTACTTAGACTAGTTTGCATTAGATCATGATCATTACCTAGTTACCCTAATTAGTTTCTTAGTCTCCATTTTTAACACCACTTAATCAAACAAATTTCATATTTTATACTTAATCAAATCTACATTTATATATATTATTATAACACACAATCCACCAATCCTAGCATGCAATTCTAATAAGCAATACTTTCAAATAATTAAGTTAAAATAAATTATACCTTGCGTCGTCGAAATATATACATAAAATATCCAATCTGTTTAGACTTCAATCTATTCAGACTTCAAAACTTATGATTTTTGTCAAATATTACACTGGCACAAAGCCCACAATCTATGCCGCAGCACAACTCTGCGTATTTTTGAAGATGGAGTTGTGTATCACTAGGGGCTTGATGGTGTTTTACGTTGTTCACTCGCCTCTAAAGAAAGTATGCATGCTATGCACAATGCTCATCCAAGCTTGTGCAGTGCGCACCAAGAAGGATGCCGATTTCAACAACTAGTCTTTAGGATTGGCTATGACTTTTTTACCATGGCCAATGATTGTACCAAATATTCTCGGTCATGTCCTACTTGCGAACTACACACTTCACATAGCATCTTCCTTCTGAACCACTACATTTGGTTACTGCACATTGGCCTTTCCAAATGTGGTGGCTGGACTTTATTGGTTCTATCCATCCATTCTCTTCCAAGAGGCATAAGTTTATCCTTAATGGTATTGAATATTTTACCAAGTGGGCAGAAGTCATTCCACTACAATGCCAATTTATTAAGAAACATATCATACGACGTTTCAGCTTGCCCTTGAAAATTGTTACCAGCAATGGTACACCCATTTTGATTTGGCAAATCACAGAATTAATGAATAAGCACAACGTTCAAAAGTCTTCACCATATATTCCACAGTTCAATGGCCATGTAAAATCCTTTAATAAAATTCTCAATCAAATGTTGTGAAAGACTATTGTTAGAAATTGGCGGCAAGAATGGCTCCTTGAAACTTGGTGGTTATATTGTATTTTTGTGTGTCTTAGTACTCGTGTTACGCCTTTCAAGTTGGTCTACGTAGCTGAACTTGTCTTGCCCATAGAAGTAGAACTTCTTGCTCTTCGTCCTACAATTGAAGCTGATTGCAACGCAAGTCAAAAGGCTTATGCTCATGGGTGGATCATTGCTTTGGAGCATTTAGAGGAGTACGTCAAGATGTGAGCAAGAAATTGCAACGGTATCGTGAACAAATGGAGCGGAACAAAACAAGCATATGACTCTTTGCTCTCTTACACGAGGCACTCGTACTGTATAACACGAAGGAAGTGGGCAGGTATTGATTTGCGTCCATCAGAATTCGCCCATTCTTGAGGACCACACATAATTCATTCGATCTTGTTACTTTAGATGGGATAGTAGTTCTTGTGATAACACCAAGTGCGTCAAATTTTGGTGGAACCCGATCCCTATGAACAAGGTTCTTAAGTTGTGTACATACATCAAAAATATAAAAAAAATAAAAAAAGTGATGGACAAAATGTTAAAAAAGTTTTTCCTCATCATTTTGTTTTTTGTATGTCATTTTTTGTTCACACCAATGCGAACAAACATTGATGAAAGAAGTCTAGTGTTTTATGATGATGACTTTATAGAGCAAGCACACTATTTAAATGACAATTTTATAATTTGAGGGAGCAACATATTTTCGAATTAAATTTTGTACAATGAAGCATGATTTCTTTTGCATTTGGTGGCTTTCAAGCAGGGATGGCAGGTGAGGTGAGCCAGGCCGAGATTGAGCTAAGCCGAGCTTGGGCTCCGCTCATCATAGGCTCAAGGAGTGTGCGAGTTGAGCGGAGCTCTTGTGAGCTCAGTTCATTTAATGTAAAGTTGGGCTCGGCTCGGCACTCAACTTGTAGGGTCAATATGCTTAAGCTGACTCGAGTTCACCTTTTTTTTAGTTTTATTATTTTGAATTTTTAGTAAATTTCCCTTTTTTGAATTGTCTGTGATTTTTTATGAATAATATTTATTAATTTTTGGTTCCCGAAATAAAAAGATAAGATAATAAATAATTGAAAGAAATAAATTTTGTCGATTAAAGAAAATAATTTGAATAAAATTGCATCCCAATTAGGTTGACACTTAGAAACATGCACACAATCATGTGCAATTTTAATCCACAAATAAAAAAATTACATTAATTATACAAACAATCACTGATAAGTAATATTAGTTATAATTATCACTGGTAATTGAAAAATAAGTAAAATCTTTAACAATATCATTGTTAGGTATTTAAAGTATACAATATTTACTCATATTTTTAATGTGATTTTATATTTCCCGGGTATAAATATTATTATTTAGGTGATATTTCTCATTAGATTCTAGTTAATTAATATTTTATGAGATATGCTTAATTTTAGAGTTTAAATGCAAAAGAAGATAAAATAAATTAAGCTTTGGAATTAAAAAGTCATGACCACGACTACAATTTTTTGTGTTGACAAAGTTTGATGAAGATGGATGTACATTGTTTTGGCTGCATTTGAGTACGTCGAAGAGTTGAAAATTTCATTGGACATAATAATCAATTAGATCACATCGAGTTATAGAATCCCTCCCGAATTCTTGTATCTCTTCTTCTATAAAAAGAGGTGGTAATTTGTTGTTTGAGATCTCAACTTTTGGATTAGAAGTATTTTTAGTTTTTGTAACTCTTTTCTTTTCATAATGAGAAATTGTTTTTTTTTTGTATTGTTTTCTATTTTTATTATAGAGTAGTCTTCTATTTCGTTCTAGAGAAAAGTGGAACTTAACATGATTTAATTAAATTAATTTCAAACTCATATTCTATTATTCAATTGGATTGTTTGAATTATCATGTTATAAATGCTAAGAATAGATTGATCGCCTATTTCTTAAATAATGAGGTTTAATTAGATTTTGGAAAAAATTAATTAGATTAGTCATTGATAATTCATCATACAACGAGTTTTTGACTTTTTTGTCGTTGTGGTCAGAAAATATATAACACCATATGCGATTGTAAGGCAAATCTTAATGCATTATTTTGTTGATTAATCAATTATCACCGTGAGGTAGAAATTGAGGGAAAATAATAGAAGCATGAAGGAGCGAGAGCCACCATGTCATATAATTATCCTAAATCGACAATTAGATGGGATAGAAGATAAGAGTAAGATGTAATGAAGATTAAGTTCATGTTAAGGGAAAGTCGACTATAGAACGATTTTATTATTATAACTCTTTCTTTAATTTAAAGTTATTACTTAGATTTCTTGAGTTTGATTGTTTCTGTTTTGTTTTTAACTTAATTTTGATTAATTAATTTAAGAAAATTCATCTCTCTGTGGGACGATACTTGATTTTATCATTATATTACTTGTTTCGACAGTGTATACTTGCACGTCATTGAAATTATTCGAACAAGTTTTTGACGTCATTACCGGGGAGATAGAATTTTTTAGTTAATTTACAATTAGAATTTTGAGCCTTTCTCTTTTCTTCTTAGATTTTAGTGTCTAAATTTTTTTAAAAAACAAAGAAAAAAGAGAAAAAAAGTACTACTATATCATTGTCTTCTTCTTTGTTCTGATTTGTTTATGCATTAATTAGTGAAGTCACCCTTGTTTTCTTGTGATCCAGAGATTGAAAGGATTTTGAGAAACTTGTGTGCCACTGGAAGAAGAGAACAAGAAGCAATAGAAGAAGAACCATGGACCTACAACAACAACAAATGCCTCCACTTCCACCAATTGTAGCAGTAGCCAATGATGAACAGGGTAATCCAAGATTGGGTTATACCTCTTGCAAGAGGGTTACAAACTAGTATTATTGCACCACTGGTGGATGCGACCCACTTTGAGCTTAAACCCGTTCTATTTAACATGTTACAAACTATAGGACAATTTAGTGGATCACCTACTAAAAATCCTAATATGCATATCATTGATTTCCTATCAGTTTATGATATTTATAAGCAACCTGGTGTCTCTAATGACGCTCTCCGCCTTCGTTTATTTTCATTCTCATTAATAGGAAATGCGAAAAAAGTGGTTGTCATCATTAGATTCAATTACCACTTGGGATGAATTGTCTAAAAGATTTTTGTTAAAATATTTTTCTCCTTCTAAAACTACTAGATTATGTAATAAAATTCTATCTTTTTTCCAATTTGATGGTGAGTCTCTCTTTGAGGCATGGGAAAGATTTAAAGAATTGTTGAAAAAATGTCCCAACCATGGTATAGAAAGATAGATGCAACTGCAAACTTTCTATAACGGGTTGTTCGGGCAAACAAATAATATAGTTGATGTGGTGGCCAATGGATCGTTTCTTAGAAAAAACCCACATGAAGCCTTTCAACTGCTAGAATTGATGGTTCCTAGCAACCACCATGCAACACAAGAAAGGCACCCAAGGAGGACTACTGAAAATTTAAAATTAGATGCACATACTGCATTATCTGCTCAAGTTAGTGCTTTAGCTAATCAAGTTCAAAATATTAATATACAGGGACATGTTAAGGCTGTGGAGCCAAAGTGTGAATGGTATGGGCAAGGACATTCAACACGTCAATGTGCAACAGATCAAGTTAACTACGTAGGCAACTTTAATAGGAACAACAATCCCTATTCCAATACCTACAATGCGAGTTGGCGTAATAACCCCAACTTTTCAAAGAATAATTATCCATAATCGACTGTTGTCCCCAATAATCCACCACCACCATCACAACATTCTTGGGCTCCTTCACTTCCTTTTCAACTACGACAATCAGATTTGATCCAAATGTTCAATTCTATGCAACAAACTGTGCCACAATTCATGCAGAATCAATAATAACAACAACAATAGTTTACGCAACAAGTTATGGTGCAATTAAACATGGAACCAAGTGAGCGAGCCAAGGGTGTACTTCCAAGCCAACCAGAACAACCAAGGAAAGATGGTCAAAAGCATTGCAAAGCTGTGACAACCCAGAGTAGTATTACTTTACAAGAACCAGTTCAACCCAATGAAGTTAAGGAAAAAGATGAAAAGCTAAACAACAACCATAAACCCATTTCATTGGTTAGCTTACTCGGAAGCAAAGGAAAAGAGAAAGACGAGGTACATACAGAAGAGATCGAAAAAAATGTACCATTTCCTTCTAGATTGAGCAAACAAAGTAATGAAAATTATTTCAAAAAATTTCTTGATATATATATAAAATTATAAATTAACATACCTTTCGCTGAAGTACTTGAACAGATGCCTAGTTATGTAAAATACTGGAAGGATATTCTAGCAAAGAAAAGAATAGTATATGACAATAAAGATGTGACCATGACAAGGAATGTAATGCTGTCTTCCAAAGAAAACTACCTCCTAAGATGAAAGACCTGACAAATTTGTGATTTCATGTTCAATTGGAGGAAATATTTATTGTAATGCTTTATGTGACTTAGGTTCTAGCATTAAAGCTTATGTCTTTTGTTTTCAAAAGGTTAGGAATCCAGGATATTGCTCCTACCAACATCACACTCCAGTTGGCTAACTGGTCATTTTCATGAAGGAGAAGGAGCCACTATGTTATATAATTATCTTAAATCGACAATCTGATGGAATAGAATATATGAGTAAGATGTGATTAAGAATAAGTTCATGTTAAGGGAAATTCGACTATAGAACTAATTTTATTATTATAACTCTTTCTTTAATTAAAGTTATTACTTAGATTTCTTAAAGCTGATTGTTTCTGTTTATTTTTAATTTAATTTTCATTAATTAATTTAAGGAAATTCACCTCTCTATAGGGCGATACTCGATTTTATCATTATATTACTTGTTTTGAGCCGTGTATACTTGCACGTCATTGAAATTATTCGAACAATCATTTAAGTGGCAAAGTTGACACCAATCATCTAGGCAAATGGCCAGTTCAACGACATTTCAAGTCAATCTACTTCCATCTTTCTTTATAATCTGATCATATCTTTGGTCATAGTCCCAATGATTATTCTTAAACTATCTCCTACATGTTTCTCCTTAATTACATTATCATCATCTTCATTTACACGCATTTTTGAATAAAAATATTTCGTACTAAACAATATACTTTTAAGCATATTGAGGGTATGTTAAGTATTTAAAGTATACAATATTTACTCATATTTTTAATGTGATTTTATATTTTTCGGGTATAAATATTATTAATTAGGTGATATTTCTCGTTATATTCTAGTTAATTAATATTTTATGAGATATGCTTAATTTTAGAGTTTTAATGCAAAAGAAGATAAAACAAATTGAGCTTTGGAATTAAAAGGTCATGGCCACGACTAAAATTTTTGGTGTTGACAAAGTTTGATGAAGATGGATGTACATTGTTTTGGCTGCATTTGAGTATGTCGAAGAGTTGAAAATTTCATTAGACATAATAATCAATTAGACCACATCGAGTTATGGAATTTCTCCCCGAATTCTTGTATCTCATCTTCTATAAAAATGAGTGGTAATTTGTTGTTTGAAATCTCAACTTTTGGCTTAGAAGTATTTTTAGTTTTTGTAACTCTTTTCTTTTCATAATGAGAAATTGTTTTTTTTGTATTGTTTTCTATTTTTATTATGGAGTAGTCTTTTATTTCGTTCTAGAGAAAAGTGGAACTTAACATGATTTAATTGAATTTATTTCAAACTCATATTCTTTTATTCAATTGGATTGTTTGAATTATCATTTTATAAATGCTAAGAATAGATTGATCGTCTATTTCTTAGATCATGAGGTTTAATTAGATTTTGGGAGAAATTAATTAGATTAGTCATTGATAATTCATCATACGACGAGTCTTTTCACTTATTTGTCGTTGTGGTCAGAAGATACATAACACTGTATGCGATTGTAAGGCAAATTTTAATGGATTATTTTGTTAATTTATCAATTATCACTAGGAGGTAGAAATTGAGGCAAAATAATAGAAGTATGAAAGAGAGGGAGCCACTATGTTATATAATTATCTTAAACCGACAATCGGATGGAATAGAATATATGAGTAAGATGTGATTAAGAATAAGTTCATGTTAAGGGAAATTCGACTATAGAACTAATTTTATTATTATAACTCTTTCTTTAATTAAAGTTATTACTTAGATTTCTTAAAGCTGATTGATCCTGTTTTGTTTTTAATTTAATTTTCATTAATTAATTTAAGGAAATTCACCTCTCTATAGGGCGATACTCGATTTTATCATTATATTACTTGTTTTGACCGTGTATACTTGCACGTCATTGAAATTATTCGAACAATCATTTAAGTGGCAAAGTTGACACCAATCATCTAGGCAAATGGCCAGTTCAACGACATTTCAAGTCAATCTACTTCCATCTTTCTTTATAATCTGATCATATCTTTGGTCATAGTCCCGATGATTATTTTTAAACTATCTCCTACATGTTTCTCCTTAATTACATTATCATCATCTTCATTTACACTCATTTTTGAATAAAATTATTTCGTACTAAACAATATACTTTTAAGTTTCAATCTAAGGTCGATTGTTAATACCAATAAATGAAGCAAAGGTTGTGACTTCCAGTATTGTTTAATTTTTTTCTCCATGTCAACAATAAATATATTCAACAATTTATGATTCATATATTTTACAAATTGTGTATTATGTATTACGAATAAAAAATGAGAAGTACAATAATAAGTCTTGGAAAGTCTTTTAGTTGCTTCATAAAAAACTTCAAAAAAATCTATCATAAGTCTAGCAACATAAAAATCAATCTGATATAGATTTATTGTTTCATCCATACCTTGAAAATCAACCTAAGACATTAATGTCTCTTCATAATTAATGATTGATTTAGCATTAAGTAAGTACTATTATAACTTTATTTTATAAGAATATCAATTGTTTTCGGTGTTTATCCATGGTCTTTACAAATTTCCTTATAGCTTTGAATCCTAGGACCACTAGCACCAATATGAAGTAAAACATGCCTAAGCATACCAATATATTCATCACTTAATTTAAGTCTTTGAACATATAAATTAATAATATGTGTACTACATCTAATATGAAAAACTTAAGGAACAGTAACATAACATATATAACAATAATTTCAATCATTTTATCATTATTTAAAGCATTATCTAATGTTATATTTAAAATTCAATCATAAATATATAAACAACACAAAACTTCTAAAAATAAATTATTCATTTTAACACCAGACCATGTATATTCTAACATTTTAAAAGCGACAAGTCTCTTTTGCAAAATTTAATTTTCATCGATAAAATGTGCACAAATACAAATACAATTAAGATATTGTTTACTTGTCCAAATATTTGCTGTAAAGGGGAAAAAACCTTTGTGAGAAATAAAAAGATTTAAAATTACGACTCAAAAAGAATTAGAATTTAATCATTTGTGAGAAATAGAAAGATTTAAAATTAATTTTCTTGAGGACTACCTTATATTTATAAAGTGTGTTAATTTATTTTTAAAAAAAATTAATAAAAACAATTAATTTTTTTGTTAAAATCCAAGGAAACCTTTGGAAGAGCCCACTGGCACTCTATTTTTTTATAATGTTTGAGAGCTGTTGGGCTCTCTTCTTTAAAAATAATAAAAATAAAAAATTTGAGAGCTATTGGGCTCTCTAAAGCCCAACCGCTCGCACCCTTTATTTTTTGCCTAGTGGGCTTTAGCAAGCCCACGGGCAATAATTTATTATTTGAGAGCTGCCGCGCTCTCAATTGAGAGCCCAACAGCTGCTGGAGGTTCGAGCTCGAACTCGTACCTATCCCTAGTCGAGCCCAACTAGCGAGGCAGATCTTTGGGCTCAGCTCGGTTCGGGAATTTAAAATGAGTTGAGCCTGGCTCGACTCGAACTCAAGCTTGAGGCAGAGCTCAGCTCACAATCTGACAAGGGTGGTCTCGGCTTGCCTTGCCCGACATCCCTACTTTCTAGTATCACAAGCATTTTTTAACAGGCATGCATTTTATTCGAGTAAATAAGAGTTGGGAGTCACGTTACAGCAAGTTGTCCTCCTTTGATTCAGGTAACTACTCTGATATTCGCTGAATGGAGGCCTAAACAAAAGTGATCGCCTAATACGTGATTGCCTAAGAAAATGAGTGGATGCCATATACAAATTTGCCTACATGGAATAACTACTTACCCATGGCTACTTGAATTATGTCCTAAATATGAGTTATTTTTCTTGGTCCAGCAGTGTTGTAAGTTTGCTAAGTTCCGCCTCTGCCATCGTAATATCTATCTCCATTTGAATCCGGCTTTTGCTTTCACTTCCATTCAAGTTGTTTTGCCTTGCCTTCCACTAGCTTATGTTGTACTTTAAGGTTTTGGCGGAGCTGAGCTACTTCTTCCTCCATGGCTGCTTGAACCCCTTTGTCGTTAGTTGCCGCTTTTGCTCCTTCAACACGTGCTTTCAACACTAACATTTTTTCCCTCACAATCCAATCCAATGAAACACGGCTATGACGTGTTAAATTCCAGCCTACCGTAGTGACTTCAATGCTTGATTGTGCTTCATGAAAATTGTGCTTGGTGTCTCCAACACTTGGCTAAAATCCCTAAGGCATACGATCAGTGATGCCACCACGCTTCCTACCATATTTATCATAAATCAATTCACTTCCACCTTCCTTTGTAGTCTTAGGCTCACGCGAAAAGCAATGATTCCAAATAATACTACTATGAACAAGGACGAACACTTTGCAAGTAGCCCATTCTCGAGTATAGTCATCTCTTCCTTGATGACATCATTCGAACCTCCCAACCTTTTGTTAGAGACTGAACTTCCACCATTGCTGATTGGATCTGATCGAACAGAAGAATGTATTACTGCTGATGGTGTCATGTTCAGCAGTTTTTTGACATGGATCCTTAGCTTTTTCATGGCCCGCTTTCCCTTGTCAGTTGTATCGTTGACATCTTCGGTTGACAACCTCTCTCGGCCGCCATAATGTTCCTTTATTGTTGTTGATTGACTATATTTGCCACTTTTTTAAGTTCATGGTTACTCCCTGCATGGCATGCATCTTATCTTGCCCGATTGCAAACACTTCTGCCATTGTACTGCTCTTGTTTGTTCTTGAAGGTGGTGCCCCATCATGATTGGAGCATTTTACTCCGTGAAAATATATTACATTGACCATGGAAATAAATAAGCTATGTGTCCTCGCGTAACATTCTTTTACATACTTCGAACTTTGGTAGTTCCACGTGATTGTGATTGCTTCTATGTAATGGGGCTCCTTGTAGCCTACAACTTCACAATATGTAGCAGCTTGCAATCTACGGAGAGAAGGGGAAGCCTATGAATTGTACAACAATGGGGTTGATGATTAGATATTAGATATAATATGTGGTGGCTTATTATTAGGCATGTTACAACAAATATGTGAGATATTTTCAAGAGCTACCCCTCATATATACCTTCATATATCTTTGTTGGTTATCTGTCCATACTTCATGTATCTCCATAAAATTTCCCGACTCAAACAGCTCTATTTTCCATTTGCGCCATCGAGCCCAGTAGAAAATGGGCTTTTTGCCATTGGCTTTACCCGTGGCAAAAGGCGGAAATCCCATGGCTAATGTGAGACGGCCGCGGGATTTACTACAGATTGGTCCCGTGGCAGTTGCTCCAGGGAAAATTTTTTTGAGCCATAGGGCCCGTGGCTATGAACATGTCACAGGTTTTCCATGGCACAAGGTACGGTCACGTGAAAATCACTAGCATCCGTGGCAAAACTAAAACAATAATAAAATATCCCACCCACCTTGGCAGTCGTCGGTAGTGGTGGGGCATGTCGTAGCTTGGTCAGCGTCTTGGGGGAGAATGTGCCGGGTGGTAATGGCAAATTAGGCGGTGGTGACGGGCAGTGTAGTGGTGGAGACAACGGTCGTAGTGAGGGCCACTGCAGGGCAGCAGAGGGAGACAACGAGGGCTGTGGTGGGGCAATGGAGGGGGATGACAAGAAGAGTGGTGGGGCGGCAAAGAGGAACGGTGAGGGCATAGGTGGGTGATTAGAATAGCCGGTAGTTGTAGGGTTGCGAGTGGTTGGTCAGTTTACCATTTTACCAACCGTTACAAATTAATTGAAATAAAACAGTTAAGTATTTTTCTAACCGATTAAAAAATGGTTAAAAAATGGCATATTTAATGCACCATTTGTATCTTGAAAAAGTAGTATTAGAAGTCAATGACGTTATCATTTTACCGATTTATTTTTTATTTATTTTTAGAAATAAAAATATAATTAACTTAATCAATATGAATAAAAAGTAATATTATTACTAAATTTAATTAAAATTTTATAATATTATATCCTTTTAATAATTGGTTTTAAGATAAATATATGATCTAACTAATTTCAAATTTATGATTTTAATAAGGATCTTATGATAACAAAGACATTTAGTTTAAATCAAAATTTAGCAATGGTTAACCGTTAAAACAGTCAAAACTTGATGGCGGTAGAGCAATCAGAAAAGTGGTAAATAGTATAGTAACAACTAATGGTCAAGAAAGTGATAAATAGTAATGGTAAATGTCTTTGACTATACCATAACTGTACCGTTCGCACCCCTATTAGTAGGGGATGGCGAGGGAGGCAGTGGCAGACTGTTATATGGTAATGTACAGTAAAGGGGGACGGCAAGGTCGGTGGTCGGTGCCGAGAGCAGATGGCAGTCAAGGGTAGGTGAAATGGCAGGCAATGGTGGACGGTAGTTGGCAGCCAGTGGAATGGTCGACGGTCAATGGTCAATGGGCATGAACATGGCCCGCAGCCATGACACATTTGTTGTATGATGGTGCGGCCCATTTGATAGACAGGAAATCTCCCACCCATTATATCCGGCCATTTAAAATTTAAAAAACAATTGGGCAAGAGAAGTCCCACACAAAAATTCACCCTATTTTTAACAAAATTGCCACAAGAATGCAGTGATAAAGGTAGTGACAAAATTATTTTTAAAAATATTTTTTTATTTTCATTTATCGCCACCACACACCATAACTATGATGTGTTTAAATATAACTACAGACAGCAAGGACGAAGTCGTGGCTAGTTGGCCATGGATTTGCCACATGATGACCTTGATTTTGTTTTAATTAAAAAATATTTTATCAACTGATAACTCTATAGAAGAGTTAATATTTGATATAAATTGAATGCATTCTAGTTTTCTTATGTAGGTCTATATATTAGCGTTAATACACATTAAGCATTTTGAGCAAATTAAATAAAATTAGGAGTTTATTTCTAAATCTTGGTATAATTGTGTTTATTTGGTCTTTATTGTAAGGTAAAGTATGACTCAATCCCTTTCTAAGAAGGAAAGGAGAAATCCACATAGCTGAAAAGTGACATTTGCACATGGGAGCAATGATGACTGCATGTGGACCAAATTATGATTAGAGAATAATGCACTAAGTTAATGCTCGATTAGGTAGCCATCTTGCAACACATGAAAAGAACACAGTCAAAGCATGAGTACTTTTGAGAGCACATGGCGGTCACACATGAGGGCTGCCAAGTTTCATGGAAGTCGCATGGAAGCTTCGTCGATAACCACTCGGGACATCTATAAATATCCACCTCCAATTTAAATGAATGAGCTCTCTTGTTAGTTTTAGTTTCAGGAGTTGATCTTGTTCTTAGAATAGTTTGGAGGTTTAGAAGAATTGAGAGTTCCAAGGATCTTGAAGAGTAGCACAACCATTGGAAGAAGATACAAGAGAAGGAAGAGCAACGAAAATAGGGCCCGAAAGCACTGTTGTGAATATTCTATCTTCTTTTTCTTTTCCTTCAATTGTATTAAACTCCAATGTTGATTAAAAGATTTTCATGATGTTTTTGATGAGATCTATGGGGTAAGCTGATGTATCTAATATGTACAATAGATCTTAGTTACAATATGATATAGATGTTTATTTTTTGCACTTATTTGTGATTGTGAAGGGTTAATTGTCCTATTCTAATCTTAATGCTACAAAGGTTTGGCTATCCTTTGTTAGAATGAGGGATTTGGTTTCACCTAGACATGGGGAATCAAAGATGTCATGAATAGAAGAGTTTATAATGTTAAGGTAGACATATACTTCATGGTATAGATGTTCATATAAAGGAGTTCATTATAATACATCACATTGTTCTCTCTTGTAAACACATGTAACACTTGATTTAATAGAGGTAAGTTGTAATATGTAATGACATCCCGTTACAATCACAAGCATTTCCTAGGTTATCAAACCTAATCAGTTTGCAAATAAGTGGGAATAGTAATTCTAAATTGTTTGCGCAACTAAGTGAAATTAGAAATCCTAGATAATTTTACTGATTGTTTAAAATAATTCTTATATTTTCTTTGCTAATATTTAGCTTAGTTTAGTTTATTATCATGCATATGATTGATGCCTTTGCCTCGATTGACTATTAGTGCCCTTGCCTCGATTTACACTCGAGTTAGAATAGATCTTTTAGGATCTATTTGGATGTTTCGAAATTACATGAAAGAAATGTAAAATTTGGTGGGTAAAAAATCTTCTTGTGAATGGATGTCTTGAAATTTAGTCAAAAAAATTTTCAATTTCGGTCAAAGTAAGTTTATGTAAAACTTTTTCAAAGCAACCTTTTCTAATGAAAAACAAAAGATATTGAGGGAAATTTTGGGAGACATGCACATGAGAAGAATATTTCATTTGTATCTTATTTTCCTATTATACAAAAATGTAAGGCAAATTTTTAAAATTTTCATGACATTTAATTGCATTTTTTTCATAAGAAAATTTAGTTTCATTTAAACTATTTTCATGCCAACTAAACTAACCCTTAATGTAAATTGTTGTTTCTATTTCTACTTTAATTAATTAGTTGATTAAGGAACTTAGATTTAAAGTAAAGTAAAACATGCAATTCATCGTGGGACCGATATCTACTAATTAGATGTATGCACTAGCTCAAAATATAAAATATGCAACATCAATTGCCATTGTAAAACCCACGATTCGAGTCAGGGTTTCATATTTATAACCGGTCGGTTCGACCGATATTTTTGAGTCGAGTCAGTTTCAGAACACGTGTACTGAGCCGACGCCGGTCGCGTGTATGAGCAATGAGGGTCATGCGTACCCAAGTATATGATGATAACGTCATGAACACAGCCAAATAGAATGAGTTATCAGAATATATGAGAGTATGCCACCTACGTTTTATTTTATTTTTATATATAGTGGATCGTAGAATTAGTTTTAGGCTGTTTATCGCGTTAGGACACGTTACTGAGCAATTTGGGTGGGTTGATAGTTCTAGAGCGTATCATTACAATGTTTGGTGTTTGTTTGATTTTATGGGATTTTTCCCGATTTTTACGAAATTTTTTATGATTTAATACGACTTAGTTATTATACTTGACTCAAGCCAGAGACGAGTCAAGTCTTATTTATGAAATTGCCACCCAATTATTTTTCTCCCCTCCCGACATCTTCTTCCCAAACCCTTGCCTCGACGCTGCCTCACCCCCTCCACGGCGTTGCGGTGCCGCCCCAACCAGCCCCGGCCTCTGCCAGGCCGCCGTGGACGCTTGAATGGCCTCGCCTAACGCCACGGCTATATTTCGGTCGCGTCGCCGATTCTGCCGCCGGCGACCGTTGCCGCCACGATCAGCCGGAAAACTACCGGAGAGGTGCCGGAAAACCATCGAAGCCGCCAGAAAACCGCCAAAACCTGCCGGAAAACCAGATTCGCTGAATTCACCGAATCTTTCTCGGAGCTCATCCAGTCGAGCCCGATCGAGCTTCGGACGCCGATGAGCGCCGAATTTGAGTTTCGAGACGCGTGACGAAACCCTAGCAGTTGCTGATTGTCGACGACAAGAGGTATAATTACCTCTGATTTGATTATTTAAAATTAATGACTGTTAGCACAACATGATAGGATTGATTGATTGACATGATAAAAGTTCGAGCATGAAAGAAGTAATGATATGCATGATTTGATTGGTAATGGATGAATGTAAGTGATCTAATGAGGTAGATCGAGTTGGAGCATGATAAGGGATCACGACATAAGTTAGAAAAACATGATAAAATTGGTATGAATAGGATGAGTTAGGATTATTTACATTTATGATTATTTGATTGTTGATTGTGATAGATGATTATTATGTTGTGTGATATTTATTGAGTTTGATGCATCATTTAGTTAGCGGGCGTTAGTATTTAGTTTTGATGTGTAGGTACGGAGTAGGAGCTCGCCGCCTAGGCGCGATGACACGCTTGGAGCTTCTACCAAGTCCGTTTAGGACTCGACTCTGTTTTACGCTCTTCTATTGTATGTTTATTTTATTATCTGCAGGACGGGTTAAGTGGCATTTTATCGGATCCCACTTAACTCGGGCCATTTAACCGAACAGTTTTCCGGATTAATAACCCCTCGAGGATGAGATCCCTCAAGGATGATTTCGAAAACAAGATCCACCACAAGTTGCCTTCGGGCCTATTATATAAATCCCTACCCAGCCCTATATATATATATGTTATATATATATATAGTTTTCGCGTTTTCAGTGAGACGAGAGATGGAGAAACTGACTGCACGTACCATGAGCGGATGCCGTGACAGTCAAAGCGGGCTCTGGATTAGTGCCAGCAGACTGTTCCATTCCCGAGGGATCCTGACAACTCTGCGTTTGAGTTCCTCACACCCGGAGAACGTGGAGGTTTACGGGTACTGTTTAGTACAGCGCATGTCCGGACTTGTGGTTAAAAGGGTACTAAAGGCAACTGTCTGAGAGTACTCGGCCTTCGTGCTCAAGGCCAGGAGAAATATGGAGGTAAGGAGAGGGCTTAGGATTTGAGACCAAAAAATGAAGTAAGAAAATGTCGAGAGCGGCATCAACAGTAGCAGATTAGTAAGTTTGGGATGCTACCGGGTCTGTAGCCCAGTGGCTCCTCAGTAATGCCCTTCAGAGTGTTCACGTGGAGTATATGTTGTTTTCTTTCATATGAGAGTTTGCTCTCATAGCCAGCTTGTTATAGTTATTTTATTTTCTGGACCAGTAACACTTGTTACTGACGTGTTTTATACTATATGTAGGTAATAATTACGAGTTGGAGGAGCTAGTTTGGACGGTGGAGCACTGTTGTTACTTGCACACATGTCAGTCAATTGAGTGTTTATATTGTGTTTATGATATTATTATATGATGTGATTAAATGTTTAAGATATGATGATATGATGTAATTAAGTAGTAAGAGATGATGAGATGATGTGAACATGAATAGATTGCGCAATGGCAACGTAGTGGGTTGAGACCCAAGTTCAAAATGAGTTATAGCATGTTAGATTTTGTATTTTGTATGAATGAAATTGTTTGATAAATAGTTTATATATATATATATATATATATATATATATATATATATTTGCATATGTATATTTGACAGGGTGGCCCCTAATTGCATTTTTTGGGAAAATTTTCGTCCGTTATATTTTAAAATTCTTATTAATTTTTATCGGGATTGTTTTGGTGTGTGCTTTGATTTGCATGTCATTCATGTAGTACCATGTTAGGGTTTGTGCATTCATCCATGCTTGAGAGTTGTATCTTCATCTTAAGACGCCGAGATTGGATCCGTATGAGTTAGGTTCATGTTAGCCGACCTAACCGGGGCCTGTAACATACCGGTTCGGTTCATGAGCGTGAACCGGATTTATGGTGTTACAACCATTATTCGCAGTGGCTATCTGATGGTTATATTTTGCCACTGCTGAGTTGTGTCGAAGTGATGGCTAATGTACCACGGGAATGACCATTGCAAAATTGAGTCATGACAAAAGGTCAATTTTCTACTAGTGCATTGAGCTCAACCCTCTCTCGTTTGTAGAACCTAGCCAAACCCCATCACTATGCCTTGGTTAACATGAAGGCAATGTCAAAGGTAACTCTACAATTCCTAAAGAAAGATGAGAAGAAAGGAAATGGTGAATCTCACATTTTGAAGGAAAGGATAAGGCAAGTCAGTTGGTTCAATGAGAATGTGAAGACTCGGATCATGGACCTTCAAGCGAACATTTGCTCTTCAAGAAATCAAAATTAAGTAAAATAAGAAATAAAGGTTTAAAACAAAAATTGTTGAAAAATCATCAATCGAACGGCTAAATTAGGGGGAGGGTGCCTTCTATGTTATAACAAAAGAGAAGGTGGGGAGTAGAAAATAGAAGAAAGCCGAGTGATATGTCATCATTTGTTCATTATTTAGCCCCTGAGTTCATAACATTTCCTCGCTTGCTTCCAAAAATTTTTAGTCATTCCAACTGATTTTGTGAGATTATTCCGATGTATCATGTATGTGAGGTTTAGTTGTGCCTATTTACATTTCATACTATTTTTGAGTTGTTTGTTACTTATTTGTAATGTATTTCATGTTAAGGAGTTATGTGGAGTAGGACCCAACTGATTTAGAGCAAAATGATGCATGGATGCACCCAAAAAGTTGTCTGGCCAACCTACATTCTAAGGGTTGTACCTCACGCCATGCATTGAATTTAGAGGATTAATGAACGAATTTTAGACCTTTTAAATGCTTCAAGAATTATTGAATTCAGAGTTGAGAATTGGAAACATATATATTGCACCTTGGAACATATATTTTGCACTTTGGGATGCCCATCTGTCATTAACTCCATGTTGTATATCCAGTCTTAGCATATTAATAGAGGGAGGCATGACATGTTTCATAATCTCATTCTATCCATTATTCCATCTCATTATCATCATCCTCAATTTGGAGAAATGTTCTAAAGCATATATGAAGAAGGAAGAAGTATTTATAGGGTTGTATCTCATCCTCTTTTTTATTTTATTTTCTAATCCATATTGTTGTAACTTCATTGTGAGGTTCAATGTAAAACATCATGGAACATCATGGACTAGATCCTATTCTAGGGTCAAAGTATAGTACTTTCTATGGATTATTACTATTGATTTTTTTATTTTCCATTTATCCGTTGAGATTTATATGATTATTAATTGGTTTTCATTTATTTACATTTATAACTCAATCACTTAAGACCTTTTGGTGATGTGAGTTGTCTTATAATGCTTATGTATTTATTTATTTAATTGTTTATATATTTACTAGCATGAGTATTTACTCGTGTTTAGGCATGTGTTTATATAATATAATGATATTATTATTATATGATTAGAGTATTATTATTTTCATATACTTATTATTTATATATTTATGCATGGGTGTATTTTTTATTTAGTTATTATTTGATTATTATTTATTTCTTTTATCATGTCTCAATTTGTGTGTTAGATGTTTAGTTGTAGGTTTATTTAGCATTGTCTTCCTTATTAGGATGCATTGATGATGTGAGACACACCACGAGCAAATATCATATAGAGATGTCAGTATTTTACCTTTTAGTGGGTTTTGATATAGGTTTTAGAGTCTGAGCTCGCCTTAAATGAGACTTCACACTTGGAGCTTAGACCACAGGTCTCTTAGGACTCTTTTCAATTTTATTTCTATAGTCTATTGTTGATTTGATTTCTAGATCGCAGGACGTGTTAAGTGGTTATTTTATCGGGCTCCACCTAACACGGGCCATTTAGACACATTTTACTTCCGTGATTAATAACCATTGAGGATGTGATTCATCAAATCTGATTTCGAAAATAAAATCCACCGCAAGTTACCTTTGGGCCTATTATATAAATCTCTTCACAGGCCTATATATGACTTTTCACAAGTTTTTTAGTGAGATGTGAGACAGGGGAAAACCCACTACCGCACTACACGAGCGGGTGCATGTTAGTCAAAGCAGGCTATAGATTTAGTGAACATTTGTTCCATTCTCGAGGGATCCTAACAAGTCTACCTTTGAGTTTCTCAAACCCGGAGAAGTGTGGAGGTCTACAGGTACTACGACTAGACTTGTGGTTTCAAAGGATATTAACTATGCGTGCCTGAGAGTACTCGGCCTCTGTGCTCAACGCGTGGAGTAATACAGAGGATGTAGAGGGCTAAAGGAAAAGGAAAAGAAATTCATGTTCCTGTGCAAGGGATAATTTTTAAAGTTGCAGAGGAATGAGATGAGTAAGAATGGGATGTTGTCGATCCAAGGACGACGGCTCCTAATTAGTGCCCTTATGAGAGATTCTGTGAAGAAGTATATAAATGTTTTCATTTAACAGGATAGTTAGCTCTCTTGTGCCAGTTTGACTATTAGTTATTTTCAGAATAGCAACACTCGTTACTTATATTTTTCCAATTATATATTTAGGATTGTGATTCTTAATCAGCTTTGGTGGGAAGACATATAAACACTACACATACTTGAGCTCAGTGCAATTACTTTCTTTCTTACTTGTATTTATAGTTAATAAGTTTTCACTTATATTTAGTGATGTCTTCCATTTTCTTGACGCCAAATAGGTTATTTCGATATGTATTATAGACTACCCGCTTTAGACATGGCTTGACTCAATCACAATATTTCCAATCGGGTTCTTAGGTGAACCAAAAATTGGGGTGTCACACGTTGAAGAACTCAAGACTCCAAAGTGTGGAAGAAGATAAAATGGGGAGCTCTTTTGTGAGTGAAGAAATGCTCTCTTTCAAGTGGGTGAGCATGTGAATATATAGTCGTGATTGAACAATCTTTCTAGAATCTTCCCAGATCCTTCCTGGCAACTTCCTAGCAATTTCTTGGAAGCTTTCTTGCATCTTCCTCTTCAAGTATCGATTATCTTCCATCATTAACATTAGAGGTATATGCCCCAAGGTGGCCATCTAACAACATGATATTGTAGTCCTATCCACGTTAGGTAGACTTGCCTTCTTAGTCAAGGACAGGTGAAGAAATGTGCAAAGTTACGTGCCAACAATGTGTAGAATTGTTGCCCATTTGGCAGCTTCCACAAGTGGTTCATTTTAGGATTAGTGTGTGTAGAGTTGACTATCAATTGCGTATGTGTTTGAGCAGATCATTTCTGTGCATGAAACATTATAATTACAGCAGAATAAATCACAATTTGAACGATTTGGTGTGTAGATGTCGCTATCATTCACTTATGAGTCTTCTTCTTCCTTAATAATGGGATGCGCGTGACTAGGATTTACTAACTTGTTCATGATCTAGATCTCACACTTCCCTACAAAATATAATATTAACTCAAAATCTGTAGGGAAATTCTAATTTCTGAGCATAATCGGTAGGGAAAACGTCACTTGGGCATCAAGATCGTGCATGAATGGTAATAAAATAATAACTCTATTTGAAAGTTATCACTCACTCCGAGTTGTAGAAGAGGGGTACCTCCACTACAATTAAGAGGTTGACTTTAAAGATATAATGATCACTTCGTGTAATAGAATCGGCGCACCCCGCTACAACAAAGTGGTTGAGCTTGAATCATATGAATGAGTTTGTTCTTATACTTAGGTTTCAACATTGATTGTTACATAACTTCTTACTTAATGTCATGATGCAGAAAGTTAAACAGGGTCGTGGTTACCTATTTCACATATCCTTAGTGCACAAGTAAAATTTAAAACACAAACATCATTACATGTTAGATGCTAGGGCATAATGCCCTAACACTTGGTCTTCAACTCTTTAGGGGGTGTAAACTCGTGTGCTCCTCCAATTCATGTTTTTTCAACAAACCACACAACTACAAAATAGGGGTTTCACATACCTGGTATTGTTCCTCATTAGTTCTAGAACTTTGAGGCTTAGCACCCTGCAGAAGACTTGTTAGTATTGCCCCCAAAGTTTAACTTTCAGCACTGCATGTGGTTAGGAAAGATTCAATAAAAGACTAGGCCACACACATGATGACCAAAGTATAAGATCATAGCCATAACTGACCAAAACATACGAAATTTGAGACAAGCTCCCATATTAGTACATCATAATGCAACACATGGGGGCATATCAAATACATAACCAAAAAATACAACATCGACGCCCTGCCTCTAGCTAGCCATCAGATCTACATGCCTACGCTGGCCAAGGCCAGGGATACTCACCTACATACATAATAAGAAAACATTACTATTCAAAAGATCTCTGAGTTTGTAGGTAACTAATAAAGTAACCAAACTGGCAGATGGATGTTGAAAAATCTACGAAAAAATTGAAACTTCAAGAATGGTTACTCACTAAACATTAAGTAGGAGAGCTAAAGTAGTACACTCAGATAAAAGGTAGAGCGACACCACAATATAACATATACATACCGTAAAATCATACACTTGTGCCCTCACATCAACCTCCATACGACACCCACCAAGGCACTCGAATAGCAAAGGTCCATTTTTAGTGCCCTAAGTTTGGAAAGTGTGTTGTGTTACGTAGTACCAAATATATCATACTACTTTGGGTAGGAAAAGTACTAGCATGGTCTTCGTATCTCTTTAACTCTTGTGACATAAAAACGACCTCATATCTATACTTATAGGACTTGGGTAGGGAATTTCATAATATACATAAATAGATCCTTTAAGTTTGAAAACTATTAAGGAATCTTAACCTTGAAGTTTTATTAAAGATCGGAAAAGCTTGGCTAGATGGCTTGGTCTTGGATCTAATAAAATGTCATTAATACCATCCTAACGGGAAAACTACAACTAAACTTCGCTCACGAAATCAAGTAGAGATTTCATGCAAAGGGAAACCCATACACCTGGCAAGTAGAGTTCATCGACCTAGCACGGTAATCTCACTTTGCATGTCATAAAATGAGATGAACTAATGAGACTCTTAACTAAGACACGTAATAATACAAAGCAAAGCCTTGAATCATGCAACAATGATGTTTAAACTAAAGCATCCTAATTAAGCTACTTAATTACATTATATTACTATTAAGTTGATTAAATATGATTAAGTATGGTTAGGGGTTCATTAAGGATTAATTAAGCTAAAATCTAATTAAACTCAAATATGGAATTTCTAGGGATCTAACTTGGATGAACCTTCCAACCATCTAAATGGACTCTAATTGTGCATAAAATTAGGGGCTTACTCCTCATAGATGAAGGTATATTCCTAATTTTATAGTGGGCTAGACCTGTGGACTTTCAAAGTTTATAGGTTCATCTATCTAATGGGCTATTTTTCAATTTCATAGGCATGTGCTACACACCTAAATTGGTAGACTTTGTTTATGGGCTTAGTCTCTAAAAAATATTAGGCCTAAAAACTATTTGAGCCGTCTTAGAGAAATCATAGGAAGAGAGGAAAATGTGTCTAATCGACATGAACTTTTGCGTGAGCTTAAATGGATACTAATAGGATTTTGCACAAAGTTTTAAGGAATTTTGCACCCAATAACCTTGTAAACCAAATTTTAAAAAAAATGAGAGTGATTAAGGTTAAACCTTGCTTCTCTACACACTTGAGAAAGAGAAATTTACTTACTACCAAAACAAGTTCATATTAAGTTCTTTTTCGTAGAGTTCTAGTGGACACTTATTAAAAGTTTACTTAACTTTCTTAGAATTTTAAAAGGCTTCTTAACAGTTGATTTTACTTACCCTATGTCGACCACTAACGGAGATCCTCATAGGATAGTGTGTGTAGTCCTTGATTACACATGATGTTCATACCCTTAATGATTTCATTTTATCATGAAACTTTTTGGATATGTAGCTAATCCCTACATTTACACATAAGCAAAATAATTCATATAAAAGGTAACTACACAGGGATATAAAAATCACACTAGCAACATTGCATGTTAGGCATGAAAGGAGAGTAGCTTATAAATGACATTTCTAATCAAGACATGATACAGTAGCATGACATATACAAAATATACATGGCTGCAAAACTATGTAAGTCCAGCACAAAATGAAACAAAGATTATTAGATGCGTGAGATATGGTAGATCTAACACAAATAGGCCATAGATGATAAAGTGCGTGAACAAACTAATATGTACAGATCATATCTCATGGTACACATACAAGAATATTATAAAACCAAGCTTAAATGAAACTAGAAAATCTAAGCTACAGCCTAGAGCAAGCTTAACACACCTAGCAAGCATGAATAGTACAAAACACCCAAGTAAAACATGAAAAGAAGAGGGGAGAGCACATACCACCAAGAAAAAAGGCTTCCTAGGCCCTTGAATGGATGGCTTGGAGCTCCAAAGGCTACTAGACGAGGTTAGGAGGAGAAGAAAGAGCTCTAGAGGTGGGGAAGACAAAGTGGAGAGGGGAAGAAAAGCCACAGACAAGGGGAAAAGGGTTTTAAAAGGAGAGGGAAATAGTCTTGGTGCAAGGGTGCCAAGACAACGCAAAGGCACTAGCAATTATGGACATACCACGTAGGCCAATCATGAGTTGCCAGTCACTTGACATGATGTGACATGTTGCAGCAGAAGGGTGTTAGCAGCCGAGGTGCATAGGCGCTAGGGGTGCATGGGCACTAGCGCTGATGCCAAAAGCCAAACCCTAATTTAGCTCAAGTGTTTGCACAAGGGCATGTTGGCACCTTTTGTGCCCAGCCTTTTTGCCAAATTCTAGGGTTTTTCAATAGTAGATCCTAGGTTTTCTTTCACTTGATTCACCCTTTCTCTTAGTTGCATTTTTACTTTCTTTGTTCCAAAACCAAATTTTGTTCTTTTCTTCCAATAATCCAATAGTTTATTAACTTGTATTTTAATCATTCAAATCCCTACAAAGAAGATAATCTTAAATACTACTCGACCATTCACCCACTGGCCAAATAATAAAAAATATGCATCAAGTCAATTACATCATTGTTGAGGATTAGTTCTCAATCATGTTTTTTGTTGGTTGGCGTATTGTTTACTTGTTGCTTTTTTTACCACTAAGCATAGATCGAATGGTGTCGTCATTAGAGATGAGCCGCTAGCCACTTTTTAACATTATCAAATGAGACCGAGCAATGTAATACTTAGCAAATTTGTATTTTGAAGTAGAGGACATATTAGATACACCAATTTCAAAATTTTATAATTGTTGGATTTCAGACCTAAAAATTCTAAAATTTGGTATGCTAGAAGTAGACATTTTAAGGTTTACAATGCAAGAATTATAGTGTCAATTGGAGTTCTACACACTTAGTTATGGTAGCTGCAAGTTGATGAATAAACAAGGAAAATAAGAAACTTGGGAATTGGACAAGACACTTCTTTTGGGCAATCGGTTATGATAGAATGCATAAATCATTTGAATTATTAGGTCCAATGCTCATAAAAAATAATGTTCTATCATGAAAATAAATTAACGAGTAAATGGATGAGGAAAAGGTTATCGTGAACAAGTTGGATATAGTCCATATGAACCAAGTCTATATCACTGACTAGATGTCAGTCAAGCAAGTTCAGAAAATATTGAGGCTAGACATTTAATATTAACCTATAGGTTGATGTAAGTGGATTCATTCATGCTTAGTATAATCTTGTACCTAAATTTTACCCAAGGGCCGATTATGGTCAACATTATGGACAATATTCATTTATGTTTACATGTTGTAGATCGTTTAGAAGGTAAACAGGTTGGAGGTTATGTTCAAGGGATTGTTTTTGCTACACCCAAAGTTCAATCTCTCCTCTCTTTCTTCTCTCCTTGGCATCTCTCTCTCTCTCTCTCTCTCTCTCTCTCTCTCTCTCTCCTTCTCCTCACAATCTTCACTCCTTGAGATTTGATCATGTGGATCAAAAATAGCAAGGGTTACCAAAATTTACCAAAGAAGAGGCTAGGTGATTCAATAGTTGAGCAACTAGGAGCTTGGGACTGCTCAGCAAAGGAGTTTTAAGATCCCTTATGTGTCGATGTTTTCAACGGTTTAATCAAGACGTGTTTTGACCTAATGACATCTATAACCTAAACTTTCATCAACCCTTAATTAAGGGCAATGCAAGGGTGAGACCTAGCACGTCAGTTACGTCATTTACTTGAATTTGATAATTCATAAAGCATGTTATTAAGTCTAGGCCTCGACATTATTTTGACTTAGCACATAAAAAACATGCTTTAGTTGCTAAGACTAGGCCTTGTCATTGCTTTGACCCAACTCGTGGAAGACGTACTTTTGTTAAGCCTAGAGTACCGCCGGCCATTGCTTTGACTTAGCATTTGAAAGTCTTGATTGTATTATTATGACTAGGCCTTGTTATTACCTTGACTTAACATGTGTAAAACTTAAAACCTAGTGTTTTAGTTTTATTTTGCTTACTTGTACTTGATTTCTTAAATGTGAAACATAAACATATCAACATCATAACATCAAAACAAGTTTTGGCTTATCCATTTAAAACATTGACACAAAAGGTATCTTAAAACTCCCTAAATATAGATAAACAGACCAGGTTGCACATAGCCTCCAGCACGTAGATGCTCAGCTACAACACTCCTTGTCTAAACAATAATATATAGTTATATCATAGCTCAAACAAGCTTACCATGCCTACATGCTATGTCATGACATGGAAATGATGATAAAGTCATAAAACATGTTAATACATTTATAACAAGCGTATAACATCATAAAATTATTATACAATGATTAAATAATTTTATGAAGATTGAGCAAAGACTTTGGCAGACGTCTTCAAAAATCAAGGGAAAATTGAAGACTACGGCAAGTTTAAATGCATGATCGACTGATACTTCAGTAGATCGTTTGACAGTCGATTGTCCTATAAAGTTGCCAAAACTAGTTGTTGGCAAATCTAAACTTTCGGGATTCAAATCCTAATGGATAATATTTTGAGAAGGAGGTTTCAAAGATATAAATAAGGCCTTGGGGGAGGGGAGTGTTTTGACACCCCTTGACAGACCAATATTGATAGTGAACCCAAGAACTCTTTTGGGTCTCTTGGACTCTCAAGCTTGTCTATAGGGTTGACATATTCCTTGTAGCTTGTATTCCTAGTTCTTTGATTGTTCTAATCCTAAGATAGGGTTGTAGTGAGTCAAGGCTTAAGTGTATGAGCTCAGTTTATAAACTCCCAAAGTTACCTTCTAGATTGAACTCATGAGCTGCATGTTCCTCTTGGAAATTTTGATTGATTCGTCATATAAAACTTCAAAGGCCTCTTAGAATTTTTCCCTTGAGTAGCTAGAATGTCCATCTTACCCTCACCATGCTCTCATGCCAATTGAAGTTGACTTAATGTGGGAGAGCTAACTACACACTCAGTAAAAGTGTTAGATCCACATGACACTTAGACCTTCATAAACTTGCAAGTGGATAACAAATAGCAGAAACGATTTAAGTACAATGAAAAGATAATCACAAATAGATGATGAAGATAAGGACAAATTATTGAGCAAGGCAAAGCATTATGATGAATCTAATTAGATAAGTGGTGTGTAGGGCAACACAAAATGAACATCAGCCACTTTCTTTGGCAAATAGATCAAATCATGTGAATTCACTAAGTGACTTTGAGTTTCATTCACTTAACTTCCTATAGCAAACAAGTTAAGCTCAATAAAGCAAAGTGAAGTGTGCTAAATCAAGTGAATTCATATATGAATAAGCACACAATGAAAAAGGAGAAGAGAGAAGATATAAATAATTTTTAAAGAGGTTTCCAGCTAATACTCCTATCTTGTAGCCCTCCAAATCCTTTGGTAAGTAGGTCTTCATAGCTTCATTATGACAAACCACTTAGATAGCTTACAACTAATAACAAGACTTCCTTCACAAGCACAAGTGCCAAGGAACTATGTACTTAAAAATCCTCCTTCTAAATCATCTTTCATGCACTAAGGAAGCTTGCACTCATAACACCCTAGGAGCCTCCAACAAGGCTTACTTCTCCAACACTAATGCCAAAGAACTTTGCAAGGTATAAACCTTCCTTCTCAAGCACCTCCCAAGTGTCAAAGATTCTTACAACCAGTTCCAAACATTTTTGGAGCAACCACCACTTGAAGTTATATCAACCTTCATGAGATCACACCTTGAGTTAAAAGTTTCTCCTCTCCAATCACCCTCCTCCTCTAGGCAAGATGCTCACGCACGCTCCCCACGCCTAAAAAGTATACAAACAACTCAAACACTTTTAAGCAAGCCTCACATACACTTATCTCTCTTTAGATAAATAATTTATATTTAAGAATACAAGCCAATAAGTAAAGTCAATCCTATCATAAACCTAAACATTCCAAATTGATCCAAGAGAGTGTAAGGGTTCTTCATTATATAAGGTGTGTCAAAATATTTCCCCAAGGCTGTGTTTATAGTCAACAACCTCTTATGAATAAAAAGTAGTTGCTATGTCTTTTAAATCCCAAGTTTCCTTTTCCAACGGCTAGTTTTAATACACTTTTCACAGCCAAACAATTGACAGAAGGTCTACTAAGGCTTTAGAAGTTCATATCTCAATACGTAGAATTCCAAATTGAGCGATTCTTTTTTTTTTTTGAATAAACTTTAGAATGTCCTCTGTCATCCCTCAAAATTTAAGTTCAAAACTCCAAGTATCATAAAATATATGTTTATACAAGTTGGGATGTTGTTGCTATTTTGTTTTTGAAAAATTATATGCAGCCAAACGACTAACAGAATGTCAGCCAAACTCTTACTTAAACCACTTTGGTTGCTGAAGCTCTATCAAGGAGCAGTCGATCAACTTGCCAAAGTTTTCCCTAACTTTACAAAACCATGACGTATTGTAGAGAAATCTGATATGAGTGATTCTTCAAGCATTGGAAAGCTCTTGATATGTTCTATCATTCTAGAAATTTACATGACTAAAATTATTCTGGGTTGATAGTTATGTTCTTTAGATATGAGGAGTTTGCATAGGCTCTAATGTTGACTGAGA
>JAURVB010010605.1:0-127685 GCA_033002965.1 Piper betle
CGGGGTGTTACATCCACTCTCCTCATTTACATTTAGTAAAGAATTTATATGATCCATCTCTAAAAAATATATCAATTTGTATTTAGTACCTATTCCCTCCAAGATGCAAACTTCTTTCACCAAATAATTGCACAAATTTTTATAATTCAAACATCTACCCAGTTTCGTCGTTATAATTTTATTTTTTGCATTATGTCCAATTATAAATAATGATTAACTTAATAATTATTAACCTTATAAGTATTTTTAAAATATAAAATAATCAACACGGCGGCAAAGAGCAACAGTCCGACAAAGGCAGAGGGTGGTGGTCCGACGGAGGCAGGCGATGGTAGAGACAGGTGGTTGAGGCAAGGTAGCAGAGGCAGGCAGTGGCGAGTCGAGGCGGTGGTGGAGGTTAGGGTAGGGTGGCGACAGGAGGAAAGGGGAGGGCGGGGGAGGATGGCAAAGGGCAGGGGAGGGCTGGAGGAGGGGGCAACGGAGGTCGAGGGAGGACAACAGAGGGCGACGATAAAAGGCCGTAAAGAGTGTGGGGGAGGGTGGTAGAGGTCAGGGGAGGGTGGTGATAGAGGTCCGGGGAGGGCAGGGAAGGCAACAGAGGTTAGGAGAGGGCAAAGGAGGGCAGCGATAGGAGGCTGCAGAGGGAGGCGACGACAGTAACGACAAATTATGTTGATAAATAAAATTAAAGTTAATATTTAAGATATAATTTCAAACTGCCCACGATATTATCTAAGCTCTGATGGACAAGTCGGGCATTAACTCAATCGAGACAAATTATCCTACAAAACTTCAGACAAATGTAAACAATAATTTGGCTGACCGATGCCCCCTTAGGTGAGTGGGGAGGATGAGCTTACTTTAACGGAAATGTTAACCCCAATTGCAACGGCCTTAACCCTTCTGCAGGGTTTTTCAGCTTTGACACGTGGCATGTTTTTATTGGAGTGTCCGAGGTGCTTGTAGAAGGGTGCGCACCCAATAATTATTCGTATTTGAGATGCTGTTTGCTTCATGTTGTTATATTATTTATTATTATTCGTATGATGATTATTATTCATATTTGAGATGCTGTTTGCTTCAAGGTGTAATATTATTTAGTACTATTACTATGATTATTATATTATTATATGATTCATTACTAGCAAATGTCTGTGCTGTGGACGTCGTCGTCACCGAGAGCAGCAATCTTGTCGATGATCAGAGACACCACATCGTTGGCCTCCTTGAGCACCTCGATGCTCCTCTTGAGCTTCTCCCTCTTCCTCGCCGTCGACGGCGACTCCTCGAGCAGCCGCTCGATCCCACCCTTCTTGGTGCTCAACACCTCCTCCACCAGCTCCCCCTCCAAATCCTCATTGATCAGCTTCTTCACGCTGTAGTGCAGGTGTAGCAAAATGGAGTCTACCAACCTAATTACTACTATGTTCCAATACGCCGTAATCCTCATCTTCATGTCGAAGGCCTGCTGCACTACAGACGTATGCTCGACGAGGTGCGCCACGTCCACCTCGCCGAAGCCGCGGACCTTTACCCGGGTGAACTTGGGGTCATCGATCATGCCCATGAAGTGCCGCTCGTCGGCCATGAGCTCCGTCCAGGCCTTCATGTACTCGGGGTTGGTGGTGTAATCTGACAGAGTCTCCATCTCCACCATCTCTCTGATCCTCTCTTGGGACCTGTCCCGGAGCTTGACGAAGAGATAGCGGACCGATCGCTTGGTAGAGGATTGGAGCTGCCGGTACATGTGGGAGTGCTGCATGAGGACGTGCACGACTACGTCTTCGATGTACGCCCACACCTTGTTGATGAAGTCGACCGGGGTGGCGGCGATGCCCTTCACTTTTCTCTGGAGCAGAGTGATGAAGGCGGAGCGTGGGAGGAAGTTGGGGAGGCCGAACCCCTTCGACTCCTCTAACGCGCCGATCTCCTCCATCAGGAACTTGTCGGCGGAGGTGGTCACCTCGGCGGCCGACTTTGACCGGAGCTCCTTCACGTACTCGTCCAGCATCTCGGCCAGCCGGCCGTTGCAGTGCATGTTCTGCTCGTCCGGGTACTCGTTGTACTCGCCCTGGATCAGAATCTTCCGCAGCGACTCCTTGGCGGCGCCGATGATCCGAATCAGCACCGTCCTGGCGTCGGCGAGGGTCTCGAGTATCTGCGGCATGGCCTTGAGCTCCGCCGTGCTCTCGCTCAATTTGGTGCTGATCTTCATCGATATGTCCGGCAAGCAACGGTTGATGCCGGCGGCCTGTATCTGCACTAGCCTCTGGGCCAGCATCGGGACGCCGACCATCGACCGGTCGATCTGGCAGAGCTGCGAGTTCATCTCGAACAGCCTGGCCTCGGCGGCGCGGGCCTCTTCGTAGGTCTCGTCGCCGACGCGGTTGCGGACGCAGATGTATCCTCGGCCGATGCCGACGCAGTCGGCGGTAACCTTCTCCCGGAGCCCCTCCGGCGCCCTGTCGGCCTTGGTGACGACGGCGAGCGTCCGGTCGCCGGAGCGGTCGACCTGCTGCGACATCCGGATCGACTCGCAGGTGGTGAAGTCGACGGTCGCGGAGAGGACGTTGAGGATGATGCACTCAGCGGGGGCGATGTACTCCATGATCATGCTCGAGACCTGCTCGTATATGTCGTCGGGTTGGCCGTGGACGGGCACCCTGGTGATGCCGGGGAGGTCGACCATCGTCAAGTCCGGCACGCCGTCCTTCTTCACGAGCAGAGTGAGCGGCGTCTTGGATATGTTCTTGCCGGGGCCCGCGATCTGGTCGGTGGCGAAGCTGATGTCGTCGGCGATCGTCTCCGGCGATGTGGGCACCGTCTTGCCGTGGTACTGGAGGAGGAGCTCCGGGGGTCGAGGCCGGGGTCGTTCTGGAGTCGCATGACGAGGGGGACGCGGGTGCAGATGCCCTGCCCCCGAGGGAGGGTGATGCCGGACAGCGACGCGAGCGTGCTCGACTTGCCGCTCGACTGGTCGCCGATCATCACGATGGTCGGTAACTCGATGCCCTCCTTCATTACCCCCATGTGCCGGAGCTTGTCAACGGCGTCGAGCAGCGGCCGGATCTTGTGGTTGTAACTGGCCACGAGGGGGGATGGGGACGTGCCGGCGGTCGACGCTAGAGTTTGGGAGCTGCGAGTGGCATGCACCATCCCCATGGTTGGAGCTTCTAGTGAGCTTGCTTAGTAAGACGTTTTGGGTTGCTGTACAATCAATCGGAGAAACATGTCGTTGTAGTTGCTAGAGAGGATTGCAGTAGCGAAAGACAGACGAGAGTTGCTTCCAGGAAGCTCATTGGAAAGTTGGATTGATAAAGATTGAAAAGACCATTGCCTAGTGTGCCACTGTTACGAGTGATTGTACGAAGTATTCGATCTCGGCATACCCCATTAATGCTTTTGAGACCGTGAACAGATTCTTGTTGGGAGTGCTTTCCGTGAATTCTTTTTAGCCTTGGTGAATGGCTTTAGTGGTGATCGTCGGCATTTTGTGCTGTAAAGTTGGCTTTCACTTCAAAGGTTAGCTAACCAACTTTATTTTCTACCCGGAGAAGTTTACTTCGTTGCAGTGTGTTTTCGACGGAGATTAAACTTTGGGAAGTGTAAACATTTTGATTAACCTTAGATACAGTACCCATAACAGCTAGATGATGTAAATGTTATAATATAAATGTTAGTGATGGCATGATCTGAACTGCAGAAGTTTGCACAAATCAAATCATAGAAAAATCTCCATTGATGTCTCGACATGTATTGCAACGAAGAAAAAGCAAATGACCAGAGTCACCACCTTTACACGCTATGTCCATTGGATTGCCTTATGCCTTGCATGGGAAGGAAAGAGAAAAGAAGACTTGATGTCCATTATGAGAAAGCCGTGGAAAATGTAATGACCAATGGGATGTCATTGTTAGGTGGAATATACATGGACAACCTGTTAGGTGGTAGACCACGGTGAATGCTTTGTACTGATTAACATAGTTGAGAAATTTATTAGTCGGCTAATTTTACTCGATTCTGTATAAAATCAAGTAAAAAATAATGGCCTGATTGGTAGGGTAAAATATAGAATTGGCAAATTCAGGCTGATCCGAACCGATTCTCACCTTAGAAAGAGGTAAGGGGGAGCTAGGGGTGAGGGATGACGAAAGACAGGGGTGGGATGGCAGGGTGGTTGAGGGATAGGAGATGGAACGAGGTTTTGTGAGGCAATAACGGACAACGTTGAGGGGAGGAGATATGGCAGGGGGCATGGCAAAAGGTCGATCAGGTGAGAAGAATAAGGAGTAATTTAGGTATTAAAAATTAATTTAATTCTTTATTCGAGTCAATAATAATAAAATAAAATTTAAAAATATAAAATAAAATATAACTAATACTAGTCTAATGACGTACTCGTATAATGTTGAGGGGGACTAAGGAGAAGAAATTAATGATTGATTTTAATTGATTTCAAGTGAATTGAATATTGTCTAATTTTTGATAGATTGGTCTGATTTAATAGCTTCTTTCAAATCCGATTTAACATCTGATTTAAATTTTTGTAACTATGCTAATTAAAAAGAAAGACAACATATCCAAAAAAGAAACAAGATGAGCACCGGCCGTCACCTTAACCAACACAAAAAGATGTTTCACGTTCATCTTTTTTGTTATTATTGTGTTTGCCAGTTCCCACCTTCCCTTAGTCTTTCTTAGTCGCGAAGAATGCACCGACTTTGACGGTAATATAAGCTCATGCAACATGCAATGCCGATTTGCATAACACTCAATTTTAGTTGTACCATTAAAAGGAAAATGTTATTTGCAATTCAAAAATTAAAGTTTTTTACCAATTGATTGAAGAACAGTGCATGATTCTAGCAATGTGTCTTAAAGTAAAGATTTCAAGGGGACATTTTGAACATTATTATACTTATTTAGGGCTGAGCATTCGGTCGAACCAACCTAACCAAATTAATAAAATTCCCTTTGGTAATAATTGAACCCGAACCAAATTACTCTTAAAATCAAATTGAACCAAAATCGAATATTTCAATTATTCATTCGATGACTGAGTAACCGTATTATATTATACTTTATATAAAAAATTTTTATTTAATTATTTAATTGAAATTATATTATTATTTTAGTTCACATATTCATATAATGAATAATTTTAAATGTATATATCATATTAAATAAATAAAATTTAATCATATAGATATTATAATTTCATGATAATTAATATAAATATAGATTGTTGATTTTTTAAAAAAATTTCAATTAATTTGGTTTGGTTTGGGTTCGAACCAAAATATCAATATACACGTCAATTTCCTTATGGCCCAACCAAAAACCAAACCCAACTATTTCAAACCCAACCAAGTTGCTAATTTAGATTTATTTTGATTCAGTTTTTGGTTTTCACCTAATTGTTCTCGCCCCTAGCCTAGCTGTAACGTCTTCTCCCTTCCTGTCTCAATAAAAAAAGCATATATAACATATATGCATGAAACGCAAAACTATAGGCTGGGCACAACTAGCAAACAAAGTTTACGGCATCTATATTTCCTTTACCTTTTGCTGAAAATTGGTTTAAAGGATTAAGCAGATATGCGGGTTATTGAGAATAATATAGGTGACCATCAATTTCATTTCTCACTTGGAGTTCAACAGCTCTAAAAGATCATGAAGATGTTGCAGGATCTCCTGGAGCAGATCCATTCCTTTGTCTCCTTTCTTCTTTGAGTTGATGCAGTGCTTCAACAACTCTGTCTCCCTTCTAAAGCCTGCAACCTCTCAAAAATATGGTCAACCTCCTCTTTAATTGCGCACAAGCCTCTTTCTGAGAAGAAAAATTTGGACGAGAACTATGGAATCCATCACCAAAATTGATGTCATAAAATTGTTCCTTTGCCATTCCCAAATTCTTTTGCATCAAAAAGAGGAAGAAGTCTTTATGCCTTGAACCCCATAAGTAAAATGTTCTGAACTTTGATCAGTAAACACTGCCCCATTTTCTTCCACATCACATCACATTCTCTTCCTGTTCTTCATCCCTTAGTGCAAATACCCTTCCTTCCAATGTCTTCAACTGTTCAAGGATTGCTAAGTTTTCTTCCTCAAATTCTGATAGATTCATCTAAACAATCTAATTTTCTTTACTTTCACCTGTTAGGGTGTGTTGAGAAATCTCTCTGGAACTCAGTATCTAGACCTTCATTAACATCCATGTTTATCTCATCACTATCATCTGCACTTGAAGAAGAAGAGAAAGTTATCATCCTTGCACTGGCCAACTTCTTTTCCGTCCTTTCCTTAGCGTCATACTGCAAAACCTGCTTCTGATACAATTTCAGCTCCTGCTCATGATTCTCCTTCTCTCTTCACTATTAGCTCGTTTAGAAGTTGTTACAGGTGAAACCTGTAACCTCTAAATTGGGAGAATACATGGTGAATTTGGCGGTAAGAAAGAGGTGGCCGGAGTTGGGAATGAAGGTGCCGGTAAAGTCTCTCAAAGGAGAAATATCATATCATCAAAGCTTACCACTACAATTGGGTTTTGATTACTTATACAAGCACTCTCCTTCAAGCCCACTAGTTCATTATACCTACGGCCAATTATACTTGAACATTACTCCCCTCTGAAAATCTTCCTTACCCTCAAGGAAGAAGAAAGAACATAACTTTTGACACAACAATCTCCTCAAGAAATGAAGAAAAATGCACAATCATTGGGCAGTCAAGTCCATTGGCTGCAGTTGCACCATCAAACAGATGGCAGTGTGTAAGTTAAAGCTGCCTCATCTCCGGCATGCATAGTAGATTATGAATACCAGATCCTCATTATGCAAACATAGGACACAAACTCCAAGTATTTGATGATCTCACGTCGATGAAAGTTACTTGTGGACATCCACACTCACAACCGTTTCATATGCATCAAACGTCATAAGCTCATGAGCAAATTTGTATTGTAGCTTTTTGAGACAACTTCTGAATCACTTTCTATGCTTTTATTGCTTGCCTTAACTTCAACAGATACCTGCAGGATAGAATCTTGATCAGGGGCACAAAACAATCCAGCAGTTGCATCCCTGCCTAACACATCATTTCTTCTGGGATTGTATCAGGAACAGTATCAAACTGAAGTTCTTCTACTATTTGTTGGTTGATTCTGTTTACAAGCATCACTTTGTTCCCAATTAAAAATATAAAATGGTACTCAGAACAACAAGTGACTCAGGCTTAATATCAGTTGACTCTCTCAATCTTGAGTAGTTCAGTAAAACTTTGTTCCCTACAAAGTTCTTGTCTACATTAGATGAACTATGCTCTGCTCCAAAGTGCATGCCGCCATGGTAATTACCACTAAAAAAATACAGGCATGTAAGAGTGATGACAATTACATAATACCTTCTTGAGCTACCAATAATAGTAGTTTCCATCTGCCAGCCCATGATAGTTCCTGAAAATTCAGACAGCTCAACATTGGTTAGGGACATAGGGAGTATCTTCTTGTCGTCAGATTCCATTCTTTTGTTCCTCTGAAGTGATTGTTTACAATTTACTGTCCCATTTTTTCTAACCGGCACCTTTCTAGTTTGATCATTTTTTGGATGAGCAATTCCCAACGTTTTTAACAGTTTCAACCTTACAGCTTCACTGCCTCCACAGACGGCCATATTTACTTTTCCATGGTTCCGTTTTCTATCTATAACTGTTGTCTGTTCAATAGCAAGTTTGAGCTCTCCTATCGAGTTTCCTTCTTCCATTTCCCTTTCAAATGTAAGACGGCAACTATCAACACCTTTATCTGCAGGAACATCCATTTTAATTGTGGGAACAAGTGCAGGTGTTTTTCTCTGCTCAATATTTTTGGTGCTCTTACGAATGACACTAGTGAGTTGGTTATGCTGAATATAACCACCTTGTACATTCATGCCAACGTATGTACTTAAGTAGCCAAATATTTTCTTGTCGGCATGCAAAATTTTTGGGAGGAATCCATCCGCCAATTCCTTGATTGAGAACATCTGACTTCTCTCGCCTCCTAAAAATGAACCCATTTCTTTCAGCCACTCCACTACTAATTTAACTCTGAAAAATTTTCATTTTTCCTGAAAGGAAGATGAAATATTCCCAATTCCCATTTTAGTTTTTGAAGAATCTTCCACTAAGACTCCAATCCACATCTTTTGATATTGACTGTTTTGCTTGTGATTCCAATTTATTTGGTCCGGCTGTGGTAGACATGTTTTGCTCATACAAATCTCAACACCAACACCTTTCAATCTACTCATTCTTGAAGATGAAAATAAGAACAATTCAAAATGCCTAATCAACCTGATGAGATCTGCTAATGCTTTGCAAATTCTTAATTGACTCATCAATTTTGAAACATCTGTACAACTCTCCGATTCACTCCTAGCAAAAATCCCACTTTTCACAGCCATACCACCACAACGAAAATTGAAAAAATTATCCACATTATTAAAGAAAGATGCTTCAATTAAGTAAACTCAATCCAATCCTACAACTAACCTATGTAGTATACCCTTGATCAACTGTATTCCTCCCGGATCCCAGTACCAACTTGATAACAAAGTGCATGCAGCAGTAAGAAGAAAACTAGATCCATAAAATTGCTCAAACAGATGGTGATCTTTCAAGTGTAAGAGTGTCTTTCCTCCGACAATTCTCCATAACCAAGTATAACATTTGCATCCTGGAAACGGCGAGGGGATCAAATGATGACGATGAGAACTTGCAAATCTCTGTATAGGTAAGCAAAATATAAACAGCCTTCGGTAAATTGGAAGCTTACCACGGCGTTGGATAGCCTTCTGAACAAAACGCCAACTGCCGACGAGATTTGCTGAAATGATGCATCGGATCTTGAATGTACGATGTTGCCAGGGACGTCGTCGGATCCGCCGTCGAAGATAACGACGTAGTCATTGCCGTACTCGAATCTTCTACAACTTCTCAGATCGGTACTGCTCAAGCTCCATCGTCGTGTCTGAATCGTCACTGCTTTCATATCACATGTTACGGGTGAAGCCTGTAACCTCTAGATTGGGAGAATACATGGTGAATATGAGGGTCAGAAAGGGTGGCCGGAGTTGGGAAAGAAGGTGTCGTGCAAATCTCTCAAAGGAGAAATATCATATCATCAAAGCTTACCACTACACTTGGGTTTTGATTATTAATACAAACACTTTCCTCATGCGCCCGCCCAGTACATTTCTACTTATTATATATTTTTACTTTTAACAGAAGTTGCAAAGCTTCCTGATCATACTCAAGACTCTTCTTCCATTATTCTTTCTATTGCAGAGCTTCCATCTGTATTGTAGCCTTCTCTTTCTGGAGTCAGTTTATCATGGCATTGTCTAATTGGCAGCTATCTCCGACGCACTTCTCTCCTCCTCTAGCTCGTCATACAAATCTTTCATATCTGATTGTAGTGGTCATTTGAGGCAATCCATGGACAAAACCTCACCACCTTCAATGTCACTTAAAACACTTCCATCAAAACATTCATAGCCAAAATCTCTTTTTGCAAAGAGGAGTTCCTTGTACAAATACAGGATGCTATCAAAAGATGGGGGCGTTACAGAAACCCTTTCTTCCTCTGTTTCAGACCTCTCCATTGTTTCCACTTGTATCATTGGTTCATATATTACATTGCTTTCACCGGCATAGACAAATGTAGTTTTGGGTTCGCGTATTTCTGCTTCATTGCATTGCATTTATCAGAGATTACGACAGCCAAACATTGAAAAAAGCGGGAAGTTGCTTTTTTGTACTTCAGATCTTAATAAGTTGGTATTTTTAGTAAACCAAATATTACCGAGAAGAATTTATACCTGACTGATTGTGTGACTCCAACTTCAAATTAGTTTCGGCTCCTCCCAATGCGATTTTAGAAATCGTCCTTATTGCTATTGCTTCAATTTCATCATTTCCTTGTACACAATTCTTCTCCATGCCTACATCAAGTGTGATTTCTTTCTCAACCTCTGATCCAATATTATTCTCTCCTTCAACAATTTGGAACCGTTTGGCCTGGGCTTGGCAGATCAGACAATCGACTTCATCTCCATCAACAGATCCATACTCAAGCTCGACAAGCACGGGGCTTGCAGACTGAAGGAGGTGAATTTGGCGATGAGGTAGGAGAAGACGGAGTTGAGGAGGAGCACGATGAGGATCCACTCCAAGAACGTATAAACCAGAATGACTACAAACCTGTTGGTGGTCTTGTGTAGAACCGTCGCAAACTTGTTGGCAGCCATTGGTGTTCAGGGTTCTTCTCTACTTCTACAAAACTTGTCACCAATGGCGAATATGGATGTGGGTTTTGCATGGGTTTATCGAATCAACTAATACTGAAATCATAACAGAAAAGAAGATGGCGGCTAAAAGAAGGTCTGAACAATTTACCGTTACAATTAATAGGTTGACATGGGAGGATCTACGAGTGTTTGGTAAGAATTACATGTCGATACAAAAATGCTAGCACCTTGTTGGAAATGTCATGTCTTCACAGAAAGGCTACCAGCCTACCACTTCAATACCCAACTGTTTTTCAGTTGAAGAAAAAAACAGCGGCCAATTGAATATTTTAATTGTACTAAAAGCTTGGTTGCCTCATTTGGCTTTATTTTTTTTGTTCAATTTAGCTCATTCAACAAAAAAAAAATTTCAAGAAAAAAATAACTATTATTAAGGGAGAGGGAGAGATCGAGGAGAAGGGTGTGTAAAACACTTACAGAAAAAATAATATTGCATCCAAAACTAATCGGAGATGTACAAAACTGGGAGCGAGATTGGATGTCATATCATGGACTTGGTCACCACCACTTTTGGAGACATTCATGCTCATCATTTTGTACGTGGGCTCGCATTAGTAGAGGGCTTTGAGTTTACTCAACATGACGATGATTGACATATTATATTAAAAATTTTATTTTAGATATTAATATTTGAATTTTTTGGAAAAAATTGATACAATTTAATAGGATAAATTTAAATTTATGACTGTGATGTATTTTAAAACCTGGGTTTTTTGCCCGATGTTTTTAGTTTTGGTTCGTTCATAACTTGGATCGATTGGCTTGTCTGTTCTTTTTGTCGTGTTGTGGTATGTAGGTATGTATGAGTTGTTTTAACTTTAGCTCCTTTGGCTTTGTTGCCTCCATCGAACACTATATGCTGGACCTTTTTATGTTTGACTCCGTAGAGTTGAGTCTAGTTAGACGTTATAGGCTGAGTCTTTGCGTGTCTAGTCACTTTTTGCGTGTTGTGGTCGTGTTTCTTTCACCTGTTGCCAATAAAAAAACATAAAATGATACAAATGAGGATAGGATGCAAAAGGCGTCGTGCCAGTGCCTTTGCACCCGAACAAAATTTGAATTTGAGGCTCAAGTTCAGACCACAGACGCCAACAAAGTGCCAAAGTTCATAATACTATTTCTACGATTTCAATTTAAAAATTTATGAAAAATATATTCATCTTTGAAAAAATTATTAAATAAATTAAAGAGTTTAATAAGTGTCCTAATAATGTTTTTGTTAAATTTTAGAGCATTTGGGTAAGTAGGTAATTCTGGAAAATTTTCTAATTCTGCCCTAGTTAGGTAAATTATAGAAATCACTAAATTATCAATCAAGATTAGAAAAATTACGTAGGCCTAATTACAAGGAAATTAAACCTGATATCTTAATGGTCTTAACTTTCATATATTGTCTAACTATTCCAATTGACCCAAGCCATTTTGAACTTCTCAGTCCCATGGGCTGAAATTTTGAAGTTTGCTTTGCAGTGATAGGGTATTGTTCACAGCATATTAATTTTGACCTTAATTAGCCTAAATCAATATTATAATCTATAACCTATCACTTGTTAATATTTATGATAGATCCTTAGGGTGTCTAGAACTAAAGGTTCAAATTTTAGCTTAATCAGATACCATTTGGTATGTCCAAAAAATCGTCAAGTTAAATTTAACGATAAAACCCTAAGCACAAAATCATTCACTAAATAGACTTGCAACCCCAAACCTTAAATTAAATTACCTAATGAGGTTTAACTCATTGCTAAGAAAAATAAGAACGTTAATTAAATTTTATATGTTGTGCATGTGTGGAGGCTTTGCCTCATCTTGTATGCCGGCGTGATCCGAATATGATTCGTATTCCATCACTTGTTATGTAACATGGGTTCAGTTCATCGATTTAGGACGCTAGGCTCCACTCATCCAGGTCTGCAAGACTCTCTTGCTTCACCCTTATGCTTGGCTCTTGAGTGTCAAGTTTGTTCGTATTTTAAATGATAGGACAATATCGGTAGCATTTTTATCGGATCCCTCTAACGCCAGGCTATTTAGTTGCATTTTATCGTAAGTTTAATAAAATCACAAGGATGAGATCCCTTACTAGTTTTCAAATAGAAGCTCCAAAAATGTATGATACAAACCTCTTCCTTAAGCCTATTATATAAATATGTACATTTTTACGGATTTCACGAATAAGAGAGTGAGTGGTATGAAGATATGCAGATTGCACTACTACCCCTTCTACCCCTAAGTAGTGCAATGTATATAGGATATTGTGAATACAACGCGTTTCTGAAAATTATGGCACATTAGTTTTGAGCCAAGTGGGTACTTTGGCAATTCACATAGCTTGAAGACTCATGTGAAATTCAAGTGTTAAGGTTTGATGCCCTGACATCTAATGATGTTGTGTTTAATTATTTTATTATTTTCTCGCACGTGTGGGGTATATGAAATAGGTAATCATGACTTTTGTTTAAATTTTCTATATTCATCCACATATAAAAAATTAAGAAATGTAATGAATTACTTGCACTAAGTAGTAAGAAAAAGCTCATGTTGCAACATGTAACTTCAAAATTGTAGCGGAGGTGTGCCTCTCTTGTAGTTAAGAATGTTCATTATCATTTTTAAAAGTCGCCACTTGTAAAATCCAAGCCGTCAGCCTGAGGGTTTTGTTGTCGGTTCAGTTGTTAGATGAATCGGGTTAGTAGGGTCCGGCCCTTCTTGCCGTGGTTCGTGTATAGCATGGTGTAAGTTTGTCTGGCCTTAGCATCCTTTGGCGCTCGGTGTGCTTGTTTAAATGCTACACGCTGGGCTGTTTGATGTTTGGTACAATTGAGTCATATATAGTTAGATGTTAGGACTATCTCTCTCACGTGTCTTTTATATGTTTCTCATGTGTTTAATAACCTTTCAAACCGTTCTAACCCCTCTTTGAGACCTGCAGTGCAATTCCTGATGTAGGTCCGATCACTTTAAGGAAAAACCCTAAGTTTTTGGGTTTTGGGCTAACCCACCCATAACTTTTTAGCTAAACCAACACATATCTCTTTATCTAATCCAACAATACCTATATAGGTATGACACAAACTTATGACATCGTCAAGCCAACCCATACTTCTTTATCTAATTCATATCTTTTTAGGCATGACACCCATACCTACGACATCACCAAACCAACCACCTTTTTTCCACAAAACTCATCCCTTCCCTCACCTTTTCAACATTTCTCCTTCCCTCCTCACCTCTAACAATCTTCTTCTCCTCTCCCTGGCCTTCTTTTTCCTCCTTGGAGCTCCAATCACCCTCCTCCACGTTTCTTGCCTCCTAGGGTGGAAGGCTTTGATGTTAGATGCTTCAAAAGACCTACTTGGCCCTCTCTTGTTAGTTTCAGTTTTGTGCTACCTCTTTTGTTTGTTGTTTGATGTTATAGCTTACATTTTTGTATTTTTTTAATTTTATGACATTTTTAACATGTAGAGATGTCTGTTAGGAGAATTTTGAGAACTCATGCATCTTATTTAGACATGTAAATAAATAGATATTCTTCTTATAATGCACGTAGGTCATTGACATTCACTATTGAGGTATACAAATCATATCTTGGCATTCTAATGTTAATTTTATATTATTATTATTATTTCTTTTTACTCATAACATGTATATATACAACTTTTGTGTTTTACCTTCCATGCCCCAAAATTTGTATTTATGAGGGTAAAAATTGAAGAAAGGAAGAAATTTTCATCGTTACAATGACATGAGCGCCACCTTTTCTCCAATTTTCACACTCTAACCTTATAGGATTTGTTGATGCACATCATACCATTTTGTTCACGCTGATGTTAGGAGTTTGTGGCAAATTTTTAAGCCTAATCTAACCACTAAATAAGTACGAACATCACTTCTAAGTACACCTTATGTTTCCTATTCTTTTCGTAAGTGTGAGCATGATCTGTGATTGTGTTATATATTAAGACACTAATTTTAAGCTAATAAAATATGGTAAAAATATATGATGCTCAAATAAGTGTGCACTTGAAATATATAAAATTTGGGAATGGATAAAAACATCTAGTTATGTATTCGAGGTGTTTACTCGGACATTGTATAGATGTAGGGTGAAAACCCTCATTTTTTCACTCCAATTGTAAATTACCTTAAAATAAGTTAATGTTGTTAGATTTGAGTGACACTTGGTCCACACCTTATTCATATATCTCAGTAACAGTGTGACCAATTTTGGGGCCATTTGGGATAGGTTCTCAATTTTATTTGCAAATTTCCAAGTTGTAAGGGCTAGATAGCTCCAAAAACAGCCTATCTAGTGATCCAAATTGTAAAATCTACTTAGGCCCCATTTACAAAGTAAATTGGGCTGAACTCTCACTCGGCTCAAGCTCCATGTGTTAGCTAATTAGGACCACTGACCCAAACTCATTTGGAGTTCTCTAGTCCATGAACAAACAATTACAAAATTGGTGAGCGGTCTTAGGAAAATTGGTCCAGCACTTCAGGGCCAAGCTTAATGAGCCTTATTCCCTTTTATTGGCCTATGGGTCAATCATGGCAGAATTTACTTATGAACCTCAGAGTGTAAGGGCCCACCCATCTAAAATTTTAATTCATTTAGAGATTGTTAAACCCATCCAAACAATCGTTTGGTAAGCTCGTTCAATTAAAACCGGAGAATTGATTAAAGTCCACTAATTGAATATAAAACTAAAACTTTAATTAAATTACCTAATAAGTTATTAATAACTCTGCTCGAAATCATCTCTAGTTTAACATTTGTACTCATTCCAATCGAATTTGGAACAACTTTATTTAAGTTACCTTTTAACCAAAATAGAAAACTTTATGGATCCTTCATACTTAGTATGTTTACATAAATTTTTATATTCTAATTTAATTTATTTTTGAGAAGTAAATATTCATATTATTTAGTTATATTTTATAAAAAGAAATACTTATAATTCAAGATTTTTATAATTCAAGTAAGTGTCCAATAATTTTCCCCCCAGTCAACCGAGTTAATGTCCAATGAAGTTAAAATTATCAAATCGAAGCTTCCATGCACAGGCCGTCTCAAATAGAAGCTTCCATGCACACAGCCTAGAACTGTCCTTCTTTTGTCTTCTTCGTCTTCCTCCACCCGTTTTCATGGCCGCCAAGCTTCCACCCACTCGCACTCGCAGACCAAAGCTACCACCTTTCTCCCTAACCACCGCCAACCCTCCATTGCCCAACCTCCGAACCTTCTCCCTTCACACCGACAAGCTAATGGCGTCGTCCCTCTCCACCCTCTCCCCTTCTTCCTCCCCGCCGCCGGCCGCCGCCTCCACCCTTGCCCGACCCGCTCCCACCTCCCCTCCTCCGGATGTCGGAGGAACAGACCAATCTGGCGGCTTGGGGTAACTGACGGGACCGGGTTGATGGCGCCGTCCGATCCGGCTGTTGGGGGGCTGGTCGACGGGAGCGCCGGCGAGGCGAGGGTGGTGGATGGCGTTAATGGTGAGTTGAAGCGGTGTCTGGTGGATTCTTTCTACGGGACGGAGTTCGGGTTGAGGGCGAGCACGGAGACGAGGGCGGAGGTGTTGGAGCTCGTCAATCAGTTGGAGGCCAAGAATCCCACGCCGGCGCCCACCGAGGAGGCCGCTCTTCTTGGCGGGAAATGGATGTTGCTGTATGTTCTCACTTCTCCTCTTCTTCCTTATTTATTTATGGTTTTGTTAATTGATATGAGTGCTGTGTTAGATTTAAGTGCGGTGTGGTTTGTGGTATTGGCCATGTAGCGGGCTTGCTAGAGAATAATCTTATATCGCACAATTTTAAATACGCTGCCCGGTGCCCTGTGCACCCATTAAGGTCACTCTACACTTTGTTATAATCTGATTTATTGATAATCATTAACTCGTTGAATTGTGAAAAAACACCTAATTTATCAACATACTTTGCTTTATAGAATAGAGAGTTTTTGTATATGATAATTATCAAATACAAATGTCACGACAGAGCCGAAAATGTGTTTTTTGAAGCGGCTCATGATATAATAATCTGATGAATGCTCTGTGACCAACTAACCGTAGAATGATAGCCTTCAATTAGGTATAGATGTATGCCATTACGTTGACGTTTTATTCTTCTTATTCTTCCACCTCAAATTTAAATGGTGTTGGGGACATGATCCTAAACTATGATCTATGTGATAATAAAAGCAAAATTTGAGATGGCTGGATGACCTTCTTGATGCCAATCCTCATCTTTTATTTGGACTTGGAACCAGCAATTTTTTCAATAAACTTGTTCCTTTTGACAGTCATTTACTTAATGCCATCCCTCTGTTTTCATTTATTGCAAAATGAAGTGTTATTCTTACTTTGCAAAAACTTGAATTCATATTTTAACTCTTGGTGCATATCATAATTTTAGGTACACAGCTTTCTCCGAGCTGTTGCCTCTATTAGCAGCTGGGACACTGCCATTACTCAAACTTAAACAGATATCCCAGGAAATAGATACTTCAAGCAACACAATAAAGAACTCTGCAACATTTACAGGTCCTTTAGGCACCTTCTCTTTCAGTGCTCTAGCTACTTTTGAAGTAAGAAGTCCTTCAAGAATTCAGGTACCTCTTATGAAATTATACATCTTGTTGGTAACTTAGAAGTGCAAGCACAATATTGTCTAACCTTGATTACTACTGTGACACTGGCTTGCAGGTCCAATTTAAGGAAGGCATCATTCCACCTCCAGAGTTGTCTTCAAACATAAATCTACCGGAGGTCGACATATATGGAACGAAAGTCAACTTGGCGCCTCTAAAGAACTATCTGAAGCCATTGGAGGACTTGGTTTCAAACATTGCGCGGACACTCTCTGGGCAGCCCCCTTTGAAGGTCCCCATTCCAGGAGAAAGAAACCAGTCATGGCTGATCATTACGTATCTGGATGAAGATTTGCGTATTTCTAGAGGCGATGCAGGCTTGTTTGTTCTTGTGAAAGAAGGGAGTCCTTACAATCCAGGGAGTTAGAGATTGCTAGCCAGTTTTGTGAGCTCATGTCACTCTGATTCAGCATCTTGTACAATTCCCATGTCTGTGCTAACTAAATCTATATAAAATGCGAGAGTTTGTGACCGATTTATAGCAGCTGCAACAATGTAAAGGAATGTAAGAAGATATTAAGCATAAACATTAATTTTATGATAAACCCCTTAATTGGGCATCTAATAAGCTCTTAAAACTGATTGTCATTGACTTAATTTGCCAACCAACATTGATCATGTATTTTGTAGTTTTACCAATGTTTTGCAAAGCTTTAAGTGATTATTAAACGTACCCAACACACTGTCCACTGAGAAAATGTTTCCAGGGATGCAGCAAGATTCACAATAGTTCCATTATCAATACTTGGTTGGGTTGAAACACAATTGTCTTACTAAGCATTCGTGTTTGTAGTGAACAAGGCTGTTGAGGTTTGGAGGCCAATCTACCCTGCATTTGTGTGTCGAGCATGTAATGTACGAGCTACAATATACATTGAAAGTAATTAAAAACACAACATTTCTCATCATCAAGTTCTCTTCAAGGAACATTTCTCATCAAAAAGTTGGCCAAGACAAACTTTTGTTTCAATCACTTCATCATCAGACGGCAGTCTTTTGATGTTGTTGGTGGCAATTTATAGAAAGAACAAGAAGTTTTTGAAGAGAAATACCAAGACTGACAATCACATTTCTACCACAGCAAACGATTTAACTTCTAACACATGCCCATTCAGCACTCAACATTTTTGTTCCTAAAGAGCTGTAGTCCAGCATGGCTTCAAATTGAAGTTACAAAGAAAAAAAAAACTTCATTGACCTAAGATTTACCTTTGCATAGTGCTTTATACATACATCGTTTAGCCTAAACTTTAGAGTAACATCAAGGGGGAATACCCAACATTCTTTAGGGCAACTATTCACACCAGCAAGTTACTTGCACACACCCCAGAACCAAGGCCAGGAATCATGATGGGCCCAACTAACCACGCATCATCCACTGCACAATATCCGGCCGAAACCCTCCCTCCATTCGTCTTCCACTGTTGTAAGTAGCATAAGACATTGTGGTGGGATAGAGCGGGTGCCTGTACAGACTGTTAAAACCAGCAGGCTGCGTAGGCCTCAGCATCCTAGACAGCGTTGGAAAGCATTTTGGTCGAGCACCTATTCGTGAAGACAGTGATTGACAATGGGAACCTCTGTCAGGAAGGTTATTATATGAGGGCCTCTGGCAAGCAACAAACTTGGGCATACTATCGTTGCCGCCCCTCGGCTTAGTAGTAGAGTCCCCACGAATTTGAGCTGATGGTTTCATGCGATCAAGCCAGCGAAGAATCCAATTTCCTAAGTTTCTACCAACCTCAAGATCCCTCTGTTGAATGTTCTTGTGAACAGTTAAAGCAACGTCAAAGACACTACGTACCCGTCTGGCAGACACAAAAGACGAAAACAGCGAATGTTGGTGCATAATATTATAAAAGATGCTGTCATCAAAATTTCACAAATGGGTACCTATACGAATTCAATCTGGCAAATATGATTTCAAACAGCACAAAAGCATGTAAAAACCCAATGCAGAATTAATTAATCACAACGTATTATCATTCTTCTTTCTGAGAGGATAAAAAAATGTATGCAATCTCCAGCTTACTCTAGTTCTAAGTACTTTCCAAAAAACTTTGACGATCTACAATGGTGTTTCTCAGATCTCAAACAAGAAGCAATGAAACTTTCTGCTCATCTTTTCGATTCCTGATTTCAGTGGGCTGAAGGGGGCACCTCAATCTCATTTTGACAGAAATAAATGCACGAGACCTTGTTATCATTGTTTAATATTAATAAAACCCATCCAAATTCGTCATGTCGTCTTCAACTGATAAGGGTTTCGGGGTCTAACCAAAACACACTTCGGTTGTTCCTATTTCATTTTCTTAAAAGCCTTAACCTTTCCCGTTGGTCGAGCTGAGCTACAAGGGTACACATCATTCCCTCTCATAAATTTCACTCATAAAGATGGCAAGACAATAACAGCATCACCATGAGGAGACGAAATTTTACACCACCGGCAAGCAAACACAAAATCCCAAATAGGTAACAAGACAAACCACCATATCACAAAACCAGGTCCCCATCCAGATGGTACACATTAAAAACAATAAAACAGCAATTTCATCCCAATCTTTTTAAACACGAAAATATCATCAATATCCCTGCAAACACCAAAATAAAAAGTATGCAGATATCTGCTCTGGTAAAAAAAAAATCCCACACAACAAAATCAATCTAATAAATCATACAAATGCACCTCCTTCAAAAATGGGCATACCCATAAATTCTACATACCGACCAGGACCAATAACCAACTAACAAGACAAAATTTGTCCGAATGAACCATCACCGAGCAACCCGACCCCAATAACCCACCTTTTCCCCATAATGATTAACGGAGTTCAAAGCAAAAACCAACCAACCAACCAGGAAGAGAATTTTTATTAACCAAAAAAAAAAAAAGAAGAAGAAGAAAAAAAAACGCCCTACCGGCGAACGAGGAGGCGGAGATTGGGGCGGCGAGGGGAGATGAGGCGGCGCTGGAGCTTGAGTGCAAGGCGGTAGGTGCGCTTCAGACCCAAAAAGTAGGCCGTCCCCAACGTTATCTCCCACAACACCATCCCTTCCTCCCTTCGGGATTCGCAGATTTCCGGCGGCGGCCGTCGGTCGGGAAGGTGCCGACTTTGGCGGGGTAGTTGATGGCGCCGGCGGGCGACAAGACGGGAGTAGCGAATCACGGTTATGTTCGGACACCGATTACTGTGGACCCGCGAGCTCGCACCTTAGCCTGGGGTAGGGATTTGCTTCAACAAATATTATACCAAACTCCACTTTGAGGTCTTACTTTATCATATTTATCGAATTATAGTTTTTTTAAAAAAAATTCTACCATTAAGTGAGGAATTTTAACCCATAAAAAATTTGTTATAGCAAACCCTCTCTAAATATTGAACCAATGGAAAATTTTCCCACTAAATACTGATTATCATCACTTCATTTTGTAAATTTTGTATTATGATAATATCCTTTGTTCAACAATTTGTTAAAAAATAATACCTTTGAGAGAGCATGCATGACATAAGCAAACGAAAAACATTTGGTTACGCTTTGAAAAGAAAACAGATTTGGTTATGAAAAAAGAGAATATCAAGGCCGGGTTCAGAGCTAGGCCAGTAGGGTTAAGTATGGTTTGGTTAATTGTCTAAATCAACCGAATCAAACCTATTTTGAAAGTTTAGTCGGTGATAATTTAGTTGGGTCTATAGTTTGGTTGAAATTAAAATCTAGACGAACTAAGTTTTCAATCAGATCGGATCAAATTAAATAGACCAATAGATAAAGAGGACTTTATTTATATTAATTTCTATACTTTCTTTTTTTAAGTCATGTCGATATGTACTTTTATTGATGAGGATATGTAACAAAGTTTAGATATCGTCATTTAAGTTCAATTCATTGAATGTGTTTCGTTTATGTATGTAAAAGAGACGAAGGTTTGATACATTATTTATCGTGCATGTATTATATAATGTCTCGAGCTAAAACCTTATTTATGTAATTTTTCATGATAAATTTATAATTAACCAATAAATATATACTATTATATCGATTAATTCATAAATAAGATTTAAAAATAACTAGAATTAACTCTAGGAGTGAGCACTCAATAATAAAGAGCATTGTTATTATTTCAATTAGTTTCGTTAGAATTTGGTTAAAACTAAACCAAACCAAATTTTATTATTATTAATCACATTTGCAAGGGACTACTTGATTGGGAGGAATATTTCTTTGTGTTGATATTGTTACAAGGAACCTGGCAAAAGTTAATTTTTTTAGTTTTTGTGTTCAATTTTTTTAGTAATCACACAGACAAAAAAACAATATTATTGGCCATAAAAAAGAGTGACAAAAAAGTGCCCTTGAATGTTTACAAAATTCAGAAAATTGCACAAAAATTAAAAAAAACAAAATAATAAGCATCAAATGTTAATTGGTTAATTCGGGTGGAATTTGGTTAGAACCAAATTGAGCTGAGTTAGATCGGTTTGTTTGGTTCGATTGCCAATCATATTTCAATTATTGTTTGGGTATATAATTTGATCAATTTGGTTAGTTTAATTTCGGTTTGGTTTAGTTTTTAATAGAAATTTTACAAAACCGACCATTTGCACCGCCCTAGTTAACAGGTTCACAAATCTTAATGATAATTCCTTTGTTTGTAAATTTTATATTATAATGTCCTATCTCTGTGAATTTCTCCAAAAAAACTTGAAGGGAACACTATACAATCATAATGATAATCCCTTCGTTTTGTAAATTTATATATCATGGTCTCCTGCTTACGTAAACTTTTCAGAGAAAACCTTGCAGGGTGCACAATTTCGTTTTGTAAATTTTATATTATGATGTACTGTTTCCATAAATTGCTCAAAATGTAACCTTGCAGAGAGCACGCTATAATAAGCAAAAAAGAAAAAAACAAAGGGGCTAATCATGTTTCACAGGGAGATTATTGATAATCCCAAAAATCTTTTCTAGACTACCAAAATCACTAGCCATAAAAAAAAGTAATATCAAAGCCAAGCCTGGTTTCGATCTCAGGACTTGCAGGATATGGGCCCACCAATTATGTGCTACTCGTAATTTGATGTCATGCTTACGATAAGGGATTTACCATAACATTTATAATTTAATTTTTTTAAATTTAAAGAGATTCATTTAATTATTATAATTAAATTATTAAATACTCTTAATTTTAAAAAATTAAATATTGTAGTGAATTTGGTATAATAAGTGTAACAACAAATCCATGGCCACTGTGCACGTCCAAATATCAAAATATATATATATATATATATATATATATATATATAATCTTTTTGTATAAACAATAATTAGAAATCCAGTAATTTTCTAAAACTATACAAGCCCGTGAAGAGAGAGACCTCCAGCTACTCTTCCTCTCCTACATAACTCCGAATGCCGAGCATCTTTTTGACCACCCGGCACCCTCCGACCACCTTTCCTCTTCTAGCTCTCAGCCTATCCCCTTTGACCGCTGCTCCCCTCTCACGATTAGTCCCACCACTGCTGGAGCCCTTTGATCATCATCTTTTTTCTTCCCCTCCTCTTTTGGTTTGTTCTTTTTTCTTCTCTTTCATTTTTTAAAAAAATTTTATTTTAGATTATGTTGGAAAGGGTGCATCTTGATTCACAAATTAGACTTCTGAACAAAAGTTGCATCTTGATATTATTTTTGTTTTGGGAATTTTTTTGTTGGAAAATGGAAATTTAACTAGCACTTCATAAATATTTACAGAAACAAATAGAATTGATGCTCTAGCTTCGGTTACAAGACTAAAAATTTGATGAACCATGCTGGAACACGAAGAACTAGAGAAATATAATTTGTTATTGCTAATATTTAAATTGTTTTTAAGTTATAGTCAAATATTTTTTATAGATAAAATAGATTGGTATATAGTTAGTGTATGTGTGTGTTTGTTATATTTAATATTATATATGCGCACAAAGGCTATAATAATGCTTACAATATCACATGATTTAGATTGATTCATGTTGTATTTATGTTAAATCAATCGGATTTAGTAACTCCCCTTGCGACTGATTGACATGCTGATTTTGATTTTTATAACTATATTTCAAGCAACTCTTTGGTACCCTCTAGCTATCGAAAAGTCTTCTCCTTTGCGCTTTGTTCAATCCATTTGCCTCCCTTCCTAGAAGCAGCCACCCTTGAAAAAATCTCCCCAATTTTGGATCCAAATTCCGTGCTTCAATATGCTTTTTCTTTTCTGTCAAGGTGATCATCAATGGCAAGCATGATGTGTTTCGTTATTGTGAGTTTTGTACTCGTTGTTTTATTTTCCAATTATTTCTTTAATTGAGAGAAAGAAATTAATTAGAAATTCTTTTATCCCATTTGGAACGATATAACTAGTATAAATATCCATGACTGTCGTTAAGAATGTATGACATAGAATAATAATAAAAAGGCAATCTCCTTCTCATGAATCAATCATTTTGATCATGAAATATTTGTACTTTTTATTCTTTATTCTATTTCATATAATGACTTTACCTGGACCAACAACATCATATTCTATTGAGTCTAACTCATTTTGATCATTTATCAAAGAATGACTCTGGTTATCAAATCCATTTTAATGAACAAACATTTTGTTTGATTGAATAAACATTAAACTTGAATTCATTTAGGGGAAAACTAGTAAAAAAGTGGATTATCTATCATTGATCCATTTCATGTAGAAAACTAAATAGGCACACCCCCTTTTATTCTACATTCTTTTCACTTATGATTAGGGGTGTCAACGAGCCGAGCCGAGCAGAAAGCTTTGATTTATTATGGATCAAACCAAGCTAGTCCAAAATCTACGGTATTTGGGTCTGGCTTGTGTTCGGCTAGCTATGTTTTCAAGCTGAGCTCCAGCAGAGCGAATGTTTGTGCTTGGCACGTGCTCAACTAATATAGGATCAAAATTTTCATTTAAACACTATATAAGTTCAATATGACCTCAATAGTGTTGACGAGCCGAGTCGAGCCAAGTTTTTTCGAGTTTGAACACAACAAGCTCGAGTTTAGAGCCAAGCCAAGCCAAACATTCTTTAGCTCAAGCTCTGTTCGTTGTTCAACGAGCTATCCATTTTGAGCCGAATATTTTTTTGAGCACAAAATTAACGAGCATGAGTTCAAGCCTAATCGAGCCAAACGTAAAATACTTACGAGCATATTTGGCTTAAAATATTATTTTAATAGAACATAACAAGTACAAATATTTAATTGAGGCACACTTCTTGAAGCTCAATCTCTCCCCCGGATGAACCATATAGCCAAGACAAACCATAAAATAGAATAGAAGAGCTTGCCCCACCTCATTGGACTGTACATCTCTCTTGGTATATCCAGATAATAGGTAGGAACATAAACTGAAACATTCTGGAGCACCTTAGTAGATTGACTCTATTACATAAGTTGATTCCTAACTTTTATATCATTTAATGACATAAGTAAGCAATTTTTATTGTATTGGCTACAAAACAAATTTTTCTAATTGATCTTTACGATGTTTCTTGTCTCAATTAGATCCTTTAGTAGATCAAGGTATGCAACGAACAAAAGTCACGATAAAAGGTCCCGGTCTCAAAATAGATGCTCGAACCCATCTTACCTGGGATCACAAATCCCAAGTTTGTCTATGAATAGCTAACGAATCTGATCGATGATTTATCTTTCATCTTTCCTTTTCGTTTGTGTTGAGAAATATATTGATCAATTCCAATTCTTTCTTTTTCTATTAATTTTTTTCGATCATTGGAAGAAGAATTAGGCCAAAAATGGTAACACATTTTGGGAAAATAAAACTCCCACGGAATAGAAACAAATGAATCCATTTCATCAAAATTCTTGTTGAATCGAGACCTCAATTCTCTTTTTAGGTTTATTTTCTACTCTAGGTAAAGATCCGCCCGAATTGGAGTTGCACATATAGGACAAATGCTGCCTATACCAAATCTTTTTGGTACAATTTTTTTCAATTTCCTTTCATCATTTCTCATGTTTTCTATTATCCCCTATCAAAAAAATTCCCAATTCTCCCTTTGGGGCTTCTACGCTTACATAAAGTTCTTGTTTAGATAATTCAAAAGAGGATTCATCGTTTGGATTGAATATGTTGATTCCTATCTCACTCTTAAGACGGAAAATTCATTAAAAAACGATAGCATTTTTTTTGATTAATTCAAAATCATTATGTAGAAATCTAGGAAGGGATTCAATGAAATATGTTCTTGGATATATGTTAGATTGGTACATGCATAAATACGTAAGTCTCTTCTTGATAGGATAGAGGAATAAAAGAAATTAGGATGGCTTTTCATCCAGGTCCAACCACCATTCACATTTTTTTTTCTTTTTCTTATCAAAATCAAATTCAAATTAAAGCAATGGTTACCTTATGATCCAGTAGTTCTAATATGTTCATTTAGTTTCAATTAAACTCAACCCAATCATGAATCATGATAATAATCATGTCTGTATGAATTATTCAAGGAAAAGAAAAAGTGAAAATAAAAAAACATTTCCTATTTTTTATTGTATTCCATTTCTACCATTTGTTTCGTGCCTTTTCTTCTTTCTCAAAATAGAAGAAAATGAAATAAGGTATTACTCTGTTCTTGATAGTCATTTCTTTCATCAATGGATAGGAACCTAGAGATTCTCTATTCCTTTCCCAAGCACTTTGGTTGGTATCGAAAATTTCGAAAAAGAAAGAATAAACAAGGGGGTGAGAATCTTACCACTAGTTGTAATACAAGAATCCTAGAAAAATATGGACCTAATCCACTCTACCACTTTTTTGGGTTTGGATCTTCCAAATCCTTGTCGGGGGAGATCCGAGCCAATTTTTTTTCTAATCACAATCTAATTAGAGGTTAAAAATATATTAGTGTATGATGTGGGGGTTCTCCTTCAAGTGAATCATCGATTCCCTTTTTTGAATCGGTAGAGTACTCAGCTTTTAAGTGTGACTATGATCTTTTACACATTTGGATGAAGCAACATATTTGTACATACTATTAGTAAAGTTTGTAACACCACGACTGATCTTGAATGGGATGAATGGAAAAAACAACATGTCATTTCAATGGAGAATTCTAAAAATACCCCCATTCAAATCATGAATTAGTAAGTGCATCCAATCCCCAAAAAAGTTTAATCGTTTCGAACTTTCGATTTTTGGGATGGGATATTTACGGAATCCCCATGAATAGGATCAAGCCTTGTTCCATAGTATTTCTATGAGATTCCTCTTTCTTATTCTTAATTCAGCAAGCCCCCGAGAGCACTTAGTTGATCCATGATTTATCTTTCATCTTTCCTTTTCATTTGTTTCGAGAAAGTGTCTATAATTGATTTCTTATGTGTAATACTAATTAATAGAGAACCATTGGTAAGTGCTACAAGATCTTGTGCATTGGAACCCATGGTTATGGAAAACTTTAGCTTTATCCAGTTGTGACCAAGAAACTACTGGTTTCGCTTGGTGGGTTGGTAATGTCCGACTTATCAATTTATCCAGTAAACTGACTTAGGGCTCACGTAGCCCATGATGGATTAATTGTGTTCTAGGCCGAAGCAATGAACCTATTTGAAGTGGCTCATTTTGTACTAGAGAAACCCATGTATGAACAAGGATTAATTTTACATCTACATCTTGCTACTCTAGGTTGGGGCATCATCGATGAAGCTATTGTGAAGGCTATGAACTTAGATGAGGAGAGCAAATTAAAGAAATGACCTTAAATCTTTGTGTACTGATTCCTAATTGAATTATTTGAAGTGAAAGAAATTATTTTACCTACTAATAGTGGACAAATTGGCATGTTACCAAACCACCCACCCCCATTGAATTTCTAATTTCTTCATGACTAATGATCGAGTGAGACGCAAATCGTTTAGTTTGGATCCTTCCAATGGGCGTAGGGGGAGGGGGGTCAATTCATTCAAAAAATTGATTTGATACATTTTCTTATGTACTCATAGGTGTGATGTTGGATTTGAATCAGATTTCGGATCAATCCATATTGATTGACCGCCCCCATTATGTTGTTGCTTGCAAATACCACTATTTTTGGGTCAATAAAGATGGATTGGGTTCCATTGCAAAGGTGACTCGTCTCTCATTTCTTTTTTCTTTTTTATTTCCTTCGGTGAAAAAAAGACTCAATTTTTATTTTCTTTGTGATTCATTTACGTGGTGGGAAATTTTTGGTTATTAATATCTATAGCTATCATTTTCCTCTTGTTATGTTCATTTATGCTTTGTTTTCATTTTATGGCAATTTTACAGTTGTTTCATAAATTTTTATGTGAGTAATTTATATTATATTATATATATATATATATATATATATATATATATGAGAGAGAGAGAGAGAGAGAGAGAGAGAGAGAGTTGTGTGAATCTGGGGCATGAATTCCTGTCCACATCTAAAATCTTGGATGTCCGACTGTAAGGACTACCCAAATTAAAATTAAACACATGCAACATACTCAATATCTAGGCTCTCCTCCACCTCTCCGCTGCTTCCACCTCTACCCCATCGCCTCACTCAAGTCAATCTACCACCATCACCTTCGACCATCTCTCTCTCTCCATACCTTTGTACTCCATTGAAGGACAGAAAGTTGTTGTCGCCATTGTCGGCCTTGCTCACCCCATGGTCACCAACGCCACCGGTTCCATTATCACTCTCATTGCCACCATCACTAAAGTCGCCACTACACAAGAAGGAAGACTCGTCAGGTTTTGAGTGTAAAACCCTTGACTCGAGTCAGAATTTTACAATAGCAAATTAGTCGATTTGAGTAGAGTCAGTTTCATGACCTACGTGCTGAGCCAAGGCCAGTCGTGCGTTATTAGTGATGAAGGTCAAGTGTACCTGAGTATATGATGATAACGTAAGAAAAATAATGAGAAATGAGTTATCAGAGTATATGACAGTATGCAGTTAGTTTTGTTATGTATTTGATCATATAATTTTTTTAGGCCGAATAACCCATTAGGATGCATTATATAGCAATTTGGGTGAGTTATTAACTATAGAATATGTCATTTTGATGTTATGGTGTGTATTATATTTTATGGGATTTTTTCATTTTTTTAAAGATTTTTTGGAATTTATTAGGAGTTAGTTATTATTTTGACTTTAGTGGGAGTCGAATCAACTTTTATTTATGAGATTGCCCCTGAGACTTTCACCCCAACCCTTCTCCCTCCCTCACCCTGTCACCACTCCTTGTTACCATCGACGCCCCCTCCGGCCGCCGCCCAGCCACCGAGCTCCGTCGGAGTGTCACCGAGTAGTCCCCAACCTTCCCAGCTGCCGCCTGGCCTCCACTATGCCTCAACGCTGCGCCCTAAAGGCCACGGGTCCTGGTGCTGATTCACCATTGGCCACGCTGCTCCGTTGTCGACACTCTCCCCCTTCGACCCAGAAGTCTTTCCTCTATACTAAGGACCATCGACGAGGCTGGCCAAGGGCCGATCAGACAAGCTAACCGACACCAGCCAACTTGCCGCAGCTGTCGCCCTCACCACCACCACCACAATCGGGTCAAGATGAAACTGGCAAAATCTACTAGAAAGCCGGATTCATTGAAATTCTCCAAAAATCGCTGGATTTTAGCCGAATTTGTCCCGTCGAACCCAATCGAACTTTGGACGCTGCCGGGTGTCAAATTTGAGTCTGGAACCATGTAACAAACTTTAGTCATCACCGATTGCCGATGACACAAGGTATAATTAACTCCGACATAATTACTTAAAATATTTATTAACACAACATGCTAGGATTTGGTTGATTGATGTGATAAATATTTTTATTGTAAATAAAGATGAATTGAGTGATTTGAATTGTATTAAAATAAATGCTAAGGAACTAATTAAGCAAATTAAGCATGTATTGTTAATTACATATAACGTAGCCTAGAAAATCTGATAGGGATTGATGTGTGTCACTTGATGTGATGAGTACTTTGATGTGACTGTGATATAGGATGTGTGGTGCATCAAAGCAGACGTTAGCTTTTAGTTTTGATGTGTAAGTACGGAGTAGGAACTCATTGCCAGTGCCCGTGGACACGATTGGAGCTTCTACCAGGTTCATTTAGGACTCATTTTTGTTTGACTCCTTTACTATATCATCATTTGTTTTAACAAGTAAGCAGAGCGTGTCGAGTGGCGGATTTATCATATCCCACTCCACACGGGCCATTTAGTCGTACAAATTTTTGAATTAATAATACTCGAGGATGAGATCCCTCGAGTTTGTTTTTAAAACTGAGATCCAGATCATGATTCCTTCAGGCCTACTATATTACAATCCCTACCCAGGCCTACATAAATATATTTTTCTCAAGTTTTCCAGTGAAATGTGAGACAGGGGAAAACCAACAATTGCACTACGTGAGGGGGTGCATGCCCCTCAAAGTGGGCTCCTGGATTGGAGGCTGGGCCATTCCATTCCCAAGGGATCTTGAGAATTCCACCTTTGAGTTCCTCAAACCCAAAGAAGTGTGGAGGATTACGGGTACTGCAATGCAATACATGTCTAGACTTGTGGTTTCAAAGGCAGCTGAAGGTGAATGCCTAAGAATTCTTAGCCTTTGTACTCAGGGCTAGGAGTGATATGAAGGATATAGAGAGCTAAAGGAACCTGGAAAAGAAATTGATTTTCCCTCGCAAGAGATAGTTTTAAAGTTGCCAAAGAATGAGATGAGATAGAATGAAACGCTGTCGAGGCAAGGCTGACAACCCCTAATTAGCATCTTTATGAGAGATTCTACGAGGAAGTATAAGAATGATTTTTTTGATAGAAGAGTCAGCTCTCCTGTGACTGTTTGTTTATTTATTATTTCTGGACTAGTAACACTCGTTACTGACATTTTTCTATTATCTATATAGGTGAAAATCTAGACGATTGAGTGTTGCCGAGACTACAGAGAAGCAATGATGTACTACGCACACATGGACTTGCCGAATGGAATTGATATTGTTGAATGATGAATTAATGTAAATGGTGCAAAATGAATGTTATTAGATTTTTTATTGTAGGAGATGATGAGTGAATTTGATGAAACATTTTACATGTGATAAAAAATTGTGAATATAATTGAAAAGGTTGAACAACGGAGTCAAGACTCGACTTAGAAAACTAAATATGAATAGAATGACATGTTGCAAGAAAACATAATATTTGTGATATGTTTTTCCACTGTTATATATATATATATCCCTATTATACTTTTAGTAAAGACTTTGTACATTTTTAAAAATAGTTATTTTCTTTGAACTTTTTACGTGTTTGTTTTACTTTGAACCTGATTGCATATTATAACATGCATCTAGAACCACGATAGAGCCTAAACATCTCATCTATGCATTAAATGTTTGCATCACCATCCTGAGACGTCGAGGTTAGATCCGGGTCGGCTTAACCGAATCAAGTAAATTAACAAATAGTTGGTGGCCGGTAGCATTTTCAGTTTAATTCGCAGGTGAACTAAAACACAGTATTACATTGAGTAACGGCGAGTAGATTTATTTCGAACACTTATCTCAAAATATACATTTATTTGAAATTTAAAAGCAATGATATGATTTTCTTCGCAACGCATCACCCAGTGGAGTCTGTTCCATTCACAATTATATATTTCACAAGATGCTAGAGTTTGAGGGTTGATATTGTTTATACCCCCATTTTGTTACATTCAAGGTTGTAGGTGGGCACAAGCTCACTGTTTACGCCAGATTCTATGCCATGGAGGAAGCCAAAACAGTACAATTCAATTGCACACTCCATAGACGTGATCAATAAAAAAACTATTTTCACAATATGTTTTCACTTATGATAAACAAGAATCACAGACAAAAAATCAACGAAAAAACAGTTCTGCAACATTAGCATTGGACAAAAATTAGGACTTTCCCCAAGTTGGCAAATGAAAAATCAAAACTTTCCAACACCAAGAACTCCCCATTTTACTTTTCCTAAAAAATCAAAACTTCGAATAGCCAGAAGTCGATGATGGTAAGACGTCGGCGACGGTAGGTACGCGGCTATGGGCGGACGGCAGCAATGATTGGACAGCAGCCACAACCGGACATGGGCAGCCAATGGCGCCGATAGATGGCAAGACGATGATGACAACCGTGGAGTCGACAGGACGGTGGTGACAGACGGTGATGGTGACGACAAGACGATGATGATGGTGGTGACAGGACGGCGGAGACAGGGCGGCGGCAATGGGGGTTAGGATGGGGCAAAGGGTGTGTTCATCATTTTTGAACTTTCTAATCTGAACCGCTCTAAAAATTGGACGGTCCAGATTTTAGATGGGGCAGGAAATCTGGGGGTAGGTAATTGCATCTCATATATATATATATATATGGGGATAAGATAACATAGGGGCGGTTGTAAGAAAATTTCCTGCAGTTACCACGATCTGGACTATCTGCTTATATCGTACAGTTCAGATCTATTTTTATAAAAAAAATGAAAACTTCCCCTCCTCCCTCCTACTGTCGTCCAAGCTGTGCCACCACCGTGCTCCCCCTCGGCCGAGTCCCCGCTGTGGGGATAAGATAGCATAGGGGCAGTTGTAAGAAAAATTTCCTGCAGTTACCCCGATCTGGACCGTCTGCTTATATCGGACAGTTCAGATCTATTTTCATAAAAAATAAAAACTTCCCCTCCTCCCTCCTACTGTCTTCCAAGCTGCGCCGCCAGTGCTCCCCCCGCCGTGCGCCCATCGCCCACGCCCACCGCCGAGTCCCCCATTGTGCCCTCTCCGCCAGCCCCACATCTCTGCCGCGCCCACTCTCGACTGCGCCGCCGCCGTTCCTCCTCGCCACGCCCACATGCTTCGAAAGGTGGACGCGGCGAGAGGAACGGCAGCGGTGCATCGGGCATGGGCGTGGTGGAGCAAGGGCAACGACACCGAAGGCATGGGCAAGGTAGAGGGTGGCGACGCAGACATGGGCGAGGGTGTGGGCGCAAGGGTGGGCGCGGGCATGGGAGTGGAGGATGAGCAGGGGCGGGGGCGCAGTGCGGGCGGGGTCATGAGGGGGCGCGACGGCGCGGACAGGGATAGCAACCCGGGTGGGGGCACGGTGATGAGGGCAAGGGCATGGGCGCAACAGGCGGCAGCGACGGATTGGATGGAGATTAGGGCTTTTTTTTAACAGATCTAGGCCGTTAGATTATATCCAACAGCCCAAATTAGAAGCTACTGCATGAAAATTTTCTTGTACTCGCCCCTGGGCTATCTTATATATATATATATATATAAAGAGAGAGGCATTATGTAACTTACCTACGTGAAAAAGATCGTGCAACAAGAATATTTTCTTAAAAATTATGCATGCATTGTGCAGAAAGAGGAAGCAGTGCATCAGCACCAATTCATCCTGCATGCAGCTTTGGATATAGTTCAGGATCTTGCATGGACAACTAGTGCAATGTGAGGCAGCTGCTTCTTTTACCACTCATTATGTGAATGGATTTTGTTGTTTGGATTGATTGCATTCGTATTTAAATCAATCACACACCACCATGTAGAAGAAAAACTGTTATGCTATTCTTGTTGGTATTCTCGAAAAGGATAGAAATGTGAGTAAAAAAATATTTAACATCATTGTCATTTCATGCCTTTTTAATATGGGATAGCTCGAGAAATTGGTTCCATAATAAAATGCAGTCAGCTTATTTGATTATATGACAAAATTCCTTGCTCGTGCTGCAGGTTCCTGAAGGCAGTGGATAGGTTCGATGATCTGGTGGTCTCTGTATACGGAACAGCTGGTCATATCCTTCTATTACGATGCATTGACTCTTAGATAGTGAATTTGCGTGGCTATCTTTTTTATCTATTTATGCACGATCTCTTCTATTTGCGAACTAGAGGAAGAAATATTTTGAAGGTGTCATGCGTTGTTATTTTGGGACAAAAATGATAAGCAGCTATTTTTTGTTGGAAAAAATAATAATCTCAATCTTGCATTATTATGAATCAAATTATGAAGTGTATATGCATCATATTTAGAACATGTTTTCTTCAATTATGCATTCCTCACACACTAGACTTTTGCTACTTCCTGACTTCCGGAGTGAGGATGGGATTAAAAGCTTTTCAAAGAGGTCCAGGAGGTTTACATTAAGGTAGAAGTCCTACTCCTGCTTCAGTGAATTGGCATTTTTTCAACTCTTGACTGAAGAATTTGAAATTGTCATCAATGCTCACGAATGACAAATAGGCGTAGTGCATGTTTCATAAATCTAGTTTTTACATGGCCAGAGTAGCAGTTACCTAATAATTTAGCTGTTACTATTGTGTAGGGATTGATAAAAGTTGCACTTTGTTGTTGAACTTCGATTTTAACCATCTGTGTTCATCATAAAAGCCATTTGACAGCACCTAACATTTGAAGTACTTTTAGTTTTTCTTAATTAGTTGCCACTTTATTAACCTGTAGCTTCCTTGTTTTGCAGACGCTTCTAAACCCTCTCTACTTACTAGGATCACGCATCACTTTTGTGCACTTTGATACGAAAGTTAGAGGCCTTGCCAGAAAGTATTTGTAAAAGCATGAACAGATGGAGGCTATGAAGCTGCATAATCTCTGTTTGCATGGAAATTTTCATTTAAGCTTCCATGAAGTGAATGTTTCTATTTTGCAGATTGTCTTGATATTTTTTGTGCCATTTGAAGGTAATGGCAGAGATAAAAGTTCTCTCTCATCCTACCTTCCGACTCTAAACATTCTTGTAATAGAGGATAATTATGACTATCATGAAGATCTGGTCTTTCTCAAATTCTGATAGAATTGTCATGGGTTGTTTTCATGTATGTTTGTGTCGAATTTGAACATTAATATTCATCTCTTCTTAGGCCATTTTTGTTCAGTGATCTTGGAAGAAAACTCCTAATGGTACAAATTCAAGCTTTATATGACGATTTGAGACTTCATGGACGAGGAGAAGAAATGGACAGCATCAACAAAGACAAAGTACTCAAGTCAGTCCTCAACGAATATTTATTACCTAAGGAATACGATTAAAAGCTCGTAATGCTAATCTATTCTAAGAATTGATCAAAATGGATAAGAGCCCTAAAAGCTTCAGGGAGACAACTCAACAAATCCTTTCATGGATTGAAAGTTGGTGATGACAGGTGTTCGAGCAGCTCCTTGGCTCTAGCCCGCCGTCTCCAATCCCTCTCCAAACACCTGCCTATCAAGTTGCAGAACTCCGGTGATGCGCCATCAGGCATCTCTGGCTCGCCCCCGAAGCACACAGTCCACACCAAGCTCCTCCTCCAGTCAGGCCTCTGCCCTGCCGGAATCAAGGAGTAATGGCCTACCCAGCATTCCAACATTGCCACCCCAAGTGCCCATATGTCACCGGCGAATCCATCACAATCATCACCACACTTGTTCCGGTCAAACCTCTCTGGGCTCATATACGCGAAGGTGCCGGCATCGGAGTCCTCGCCAGCCTCCACCACCTCCCGACTCACTCCGAAATCGGCAATCTTGACCTCACCAAGTGTGTTGATCAGCAAATTAGATGGCTTGATGTCCCGGTGCACAATGCCCATCCCATGCAGGTAGGCCAGACCCTCCAAAACCCGTCGGCCAATGCCGGAGATGGCTGGCTCGGGCAGCCTCCGACACCTGCGGAGCAGGTCCTGGACCGACCCGGCATCCATATACTCCAAGACAAGGCATAATGCACCATCTTCGGCCAGAGCTCCATCCATCTCTTCTCCCTCCAACACACCATAGCACCGAACCACCTCTGGCGAGTCAGCCCGCCGGAGTATGTCTGCCTCGCGAAGCGCTGCCACCGCCTCCTCGCAGCCAAATCGCACCACCTTGAGAGCAAAAACAGTGCAGCTCCGGCGGTGGCCCACCTTATAGACAGTACCTCCGCTGCCATGGCCAATGACAGCCAGCTTCTCGAGGTCGGCGAGATTCCCCGGCGAGTTAGGACAAGGGTGGAGGTGGCCGGAGGAGCTGTGGCGGAGAGGGTGGGAGAAGGAGCTTGAGGGGGGATGGTGTCTCCTCTGCCTGACCAATGTCATGGCCTTGGAGACAGGCTTGATATCCTGCTTCCTCCCCTATACTTGTTTGATTGATAAAAGCTGATGATATGAATGGTGAGATCAAAAGGGTACGCACAAAAGAGGGGAAGACAGATAGTGGCATGGATTTGGTGACTAATGGCGTCGAGAGATGGATGAATCCGAGGGTTTGGGAGTGCATATCGACCATGGGAGAGACCTGTTGCATGGCCATGCCGTCAGGACTGGTCTTTGTTAATTATGAAGCGCCGGGGGACTCCTCTTAAACGTCTAGTGCCTTACTTTCATCTTTGCGGAAAGAGTATATATGCAGTTATTTCACATGAAAGAAAAAGGAATATAAGTTACTTAACTTGATCATGATTTGAATACCCATTCTGATAACATTATTTCACATCTTCTTGGGATATTTCAAGTATTATACCGTAAAGGAACATAGCTTTACAAGCCATACATAGAAGAGTAACGTTACCACAGGCGACACTGCTCAAAAACCAGAATCCACACAGGAAAGATCCCGCGAGAGAAATTGAGACAAAAACCCAGACGCGGCTCTGGAAGCTGGGATGCTTGGACACGAGCAGGGAGTAAACAAACATTTCCGGCAGCCATTCAAAAGTAGAGTAGCAAAGTGTGGATTCAAGTTATCGACGTTAAGGTTTTGATGTGAGCAAACCCATTTGCTCAGTAAGAAGGTCCATAGGCTGACCATTGGTCAATCCATCACCAACCAATGATGTTATCCCCGTCTCCTTTGAGTCGATTCCTAGCCATGAGTTTTCATTATCATCAGTTTCCCCAGAAATCGGGCTCGCAGTGAGGAACTGTTCCCAGGAAAATTCGTAATTGGCCGAGTCCTTTGAGGAGCTCCCAAGTAGGCTGTCTAAATACGCGTCCTCATCAAACTTGTCAGGTTCAATTGGAATTGTGCCATCCACGCCCAATGTCATGGGATCAACAAGATTACCATCCACGTCTGGCAGCTCAAAACTGTCACCGGGCATATCCACAAAGTCACCTTTCGAGACCATTATTTGAGAATATTCAGGCATGTTCATCGATGAATGTGATAATGGTGTAACGGGCTCCTGAATTCCAGCCAACGGAGGATCTGTCAAAGGACATGCCGTCACATCTGGAGCAGCCAGTGAAGGTGGTATCCCTGGGAGTGCTGTAGATGGTTGAGTAGAGTTTGAAAATCCAGAAGATGCAGGAGCAACAGCAGGACCAGAACTAAATGGTACCTCTGTGAGTGTAGCTCCTGAGTTGTGGACAAAGTTACCAGATTTGAACGCTTCAGTTGTGGAAGACATTTCATCCATTGAAAAGCCAGCAGAAGACTTGTTGGGAGCTTCCAGCCTGGGAGATGTGTCAGCTTTCATTAACTGCAATAGCATGGCTTTGGCTGCCTCATTCATCACTGGCTTATATTTGACAATTTGTCCATCAACTGGCTCAGGTGAACCGTCCACCACATTTTCTTGTTTTGGAAGCCTTCTTTTTTTGCTTCCCCCACTGCACGCCTGTTACTATCATTTTTCTGAACAAACTGGGCAAAAAATCCAGGGGTGTGCATGGCTTTGGCTAGAAATGACATCATCTGTTGTTGACGTTGTTCCATCCCTTGCAAGCATTTTACTACAGTCTGGACATGGTGATCCGTGGTCTGTTGTTGCTGTCTTAACCGGACTAACTCCTGCATAAGGACATTCTTGTCTCTTTTCAATCTCTCAATTTCTTCTTCCAGGCCAAATTTTCCAACTTCCACACAGGACTGAACAGTGGAGTTCTGGACTTGAGGTAACTGAGGCTGACTATTAACATGTTTCCTTCGACTTATGGTCTTTAATGAATGCTTCTGACCTCTTAGAAAACCTTCATTTGCAAACTCCCAACGGTCTGGATCAACTTTCCTGAAACCCTGGACAAAATTTGGAAGACACAATACCATAAGGAATAAGAAACCACCAATATGCTTTAACACATGCACGGCCCATCTAACTGCCACAACAATTTGTGATATACCAAATAAAGTACACTTTCCCAATAAGGAAAATGGGGTAAAATGGCATTAACACTGAACATTTGTTTTTCAAAAAAGCTATCAGATCAATCTCATCCCATAAAAAAAAGCAACACTTGAAATGAGGTACAGTAACAAAGTTAGTGACCAACAAAGATATTTCCCTAACCAGTTGTCGTACATTCACCTTGCAGAAATCTCAGCTAAAAAGTGAGCTAAAATATCTGATAAGGGTTAAAAAGAATCTTTACACTGTCAAGCAAAAATAACCAGAAAGGTTCAAAATTATCGAAATTCGTACTCAATATGAAGATAAAGTGCTGAAAACAGCAAGTATCCTGCAGAACACTCGACTTGAACTTCATTGCATAAGTTTACGGAGCATAAATTTAAATAATGGAGCTTCCTTTGAAGTTTCCAAGAGTATATATGGACAACAAAACCAACGTATGAGTGAAGCACCCCATAAATTGAAAAAATTCACAAGTTCAGAAATAGGAAATTATTGAAGAACAAACCTTGCCAGTTGCTGAACTTGGGAAGCAAATACAATGATGTTCACATTAAACAAATTAGCCAAGTTTGCAAAAAACAATAGCAGGAAATAACCAGCCGAATGTCAAAGTTAATGAAAACAATATTATGGCTAACCAAGCTATAAAGGATGCAATAAAAAGAGTATAAATTTATTAAAGGTGTTCAATTTCAGTAGCAATAAATTTGAAAAACTAACAGGGATAAATCCTTTTACAAAAACGTGCAAAGGCTTAAAAAGTCCATTATCAATACTGAACCATAAGACAGACTCAAGTGCCGGAGATGTTGCACTAGTTAGAACGAGTGAATCCTTCAATGAGGCCAAAACTTGATACATATGATAATCTACTCCAGAAGACGTTCAGAGTAATTTCAAGAAAACTGGTCAGTTTACTTACTTTTGATCATGATCATGCAACACAACAGCTGCTGCCCATACACAATTATAAATGCAAAAGCACAAGCTTTGTCTATTCTTCAAATATTTAAAGAGCTTCCTCTGCCAAGCTTTTAGCACTGAAGACGGTACATTCATCAAATCTTTTAGCACTACACTTTGTGAGAATGACTTCTAAAGGCTCCCCAACTGTCACAGGCTCACAGCTAAACCCTTGTATACAGTCTTTAAATAGTTGTGTGTGAAGGTAACAACAAGCTATCTTAATTAAAAATATCAAAAGCATTTTATTTGGCAGACAATCCTGATCTAGATCGTCCAAACTGATTCATAAAAACAGCCTGCCTCCACCAGCAAAAGATGGCCCAGCAAACATTCATCACACACACTGACCTAATTTCATTAAAAAATGGCCCTCATTCTCTACAAAAGAAAGAATGTTGAGCACATAGCCAGCTCAACTAAAAAAAGGAGCTTTCCACAGCTCCTTCTGCTAGTTAACCCAATCCAACCAACGAATCTCCTTCTGCCAGTTAATCCAATCCAACGTACGAATCTCCTACTGCTAGTTAATCCAATCCAATCCAATGAAACTACAAACCACATACCCCAATGTAAACCAAACAGAAGAAACTCAGAAAAATTCTTCAACTGATGTACAAAGCAAAGCCATGAAAATTAATTAAGTGCTCTAACAAGTCTGTAAGCAGATTTCACAAATTAATACTAAACAAACACAATATCATTCATGACAAGAACAACTTGCCAGCAAACATAATCACACCAACACCAACTAAAACTACAACTTCACCATAAATTACTACATAAGAAATATATAGATATAGATGAGCAAATCAATCAATCCAATTTAACGAAGCTCACATAGGTATTCAACTGCCGGACAAAGCTGGAGAAGTTGTTGTGCTTGAAGTACTTGGGAGCAGATCCCTCGAGAACTCGGGCGGGTTCCAGACCACGAAGCTGTTGTTGTTGGAGCTCCACGACACGATCGCGTCCGTCGACGGGTCGTCCACCATGTCATACGTCTTGCTCAAGAACGGCGGCGGCGCTCCGCCCTCGCCGTCGCCGCTCATTGCCTCCGCCGACACCACCCGTCGATCAGCGCCATGGAGTCGGGTGGCGGGGGACAAAAGGGGACGGTAACGGGAGATGGGAGAGTTTGGAGTTAAGTGTTTACGGGTTGGGTGGTGGGACTCTACCTTCTGCTATTCTTGGCCTTTTAAGGAAACTTTTTTGTATTTTTATCAAAATTCAACAAGTCAAATTACTCTGACAATCGAACTACACCAAAATAAAATATTTTGATTAACTTTATTAAGTAATTGAATAACCGAATTATATTTTTTAAGTCTGTATAAATATATTCGTTTAATTATTTAACTAAAATTATATCATTATTTTAGTGAGTATAGTTATTTAATAAGTAATTTTAAATGCATATGTCATATTAAATAAATATAATATAATAAAAAAATATTATAACTTCCTGATAATTAAAAAAGATCAAAAGTGATTTTAGAATATTTTTAAAGAAAATTTCAGTTAATTTGATTCAATTTGGTCCCAAAAACCAAAAATTATTGTCACATCCAATACTATGTGGCTAATAGTTAATATATAAGTGAGGACATGTTTATATATCTATAACTTAGTAAACAATTTTTAGAAAAACAAATAAGTCTATTAGTTTGTACCAAGGTTACCTTGTTATAGGAGATATCATGATTAGATTTGAACTAGGATTGTATTAAATAGTGGACTATAAAAAAATATAAATTTAGGAAAAGAACTCTAAGGGGCAGAAAATAAAAAACCAAAGAAATAAATTTCAAAAAGAAATTTTGTAAAGGTGGGTCGATTGTAATAACCAAAAAAACTAATTTCACATCCACCAGTTCCTACCGTATAATAAATAGGGATGTACTTATATATCTTTAATTTAATTAATTACTTTTAAAAAATGATTAGGTTGATTAATTTGCACCTGGGATGAGTCATTAAAGGTCCAAACCAAAATAACAATATAGATATCAGCTTGTTTATGGCCCCACTAAAAACCAAACCAATTTATTTTGAAATCAAATCAAATTTAAATTTAGTTCAATTGTTTAGTTTCATGGAATTATGTTCACACCTTACCCCTTACCTGTTGTGCTGAGCAGGTGAATTGGGGATGACATTGTAGGTATTTGTAGTTGGCAAAATCAGAGGCAAAATTTCATAGGCTTCTTGGCAGACATTCTAGAAGATGTCAATTTATTTTCATTGAAACTAATTATGTAATTAGATCGATTTAATGATTCAATTTACTTATTTTTAATTAGTTGCAATATTTTCTTTTGTATTAAATTTCATGTATGATTGTCATTGTCGATTTTAAGCCTGACCAAAGTAAAAGGATTTGTGTAAAGAATGACATTTCATCACTAGAAATGATATTTTTTATATTACCTGTAATAGAATAACTATGGTTAATTATGTTAATAAATTATCTAAAATACCCTTATTTAACTGAGGCAAGGTTTAGTAAATAATTGTTTGGATGATATAGCCTGAACCAAACAGTTGCTAGTTGGATCACTGCCCTAGCCCCTTTGCCTATGGCAGCCAAGTCAGGCTGTCTAACCGCCCTGGGACAAGGATCGATTGGATCCTGCCTTTAAAAAATAATATTTTGGCAAGCCTTTATGTTTTCTATCACAAAGGTCCAAAAGTTTGAATCTGTCAGATCTCCCCATCTTATTTCAGTCAATTTATATATTTTAAGCACTCCTAAGTTTTGCCTTATTACATACATACCTTTAGTTTAGCTTCAAAATTTTTTAAACATATTTTTTTCATTCTATATGATGAATGATATTTATTTTTTTTAATTTTCTTTCAATTAAAAATATATTGGATTAAAAAACTTTTAATTTTGAACAAAATATGATAAGTTCAAATTCAAATTTTAAACACCCAAAATTTATATATATTATTTCTTTTTTTAAATTTTGATCATTCAAAAGTCAAAAAATTAAAAATTTTATCTTTTGTTTTTTAACACATAATAATATAATTTTAGAGTCTATTCGTCATTATTTGGCCTTTTTTTTATATAGAGAAAAGATAACTTGAGCCTGGGCTCAAGTTATTTTTTCTAAGCCTAATTAATTTGGGACGACCCTGATCAAATTGAAAAAAAATAAAAATAAATAATAATAAAAACTCATAGGTGGCCAATCGACCACCCTTTGTTTTTTTTTCCAACGGCTGCTTACACTCGAATTCGACAAGGTGTGGTTAGATTTTGTTCTCCCCCTCAACCAGATTGGCCACTGGAGTAAAAAGTAATAATAAAACTTTTTATCCCAAGGCTAGATCGGCCCCTCGGCCACCGAGAGCAAGATTGACCGCATGCGATTGGAAGGATTGCCGGTGGTGGTGAAAAATGGGTGGGGATGGGTGGGGGTTTTTTAAATTTTATGTGTGAGATTTGATCATGGTCGTCCTTGTAATTAGACGACCTAGATTAGATGGGCTCAAGAAATGATATTAATGATTATAATTTTTATCCATTATTTATTTTATTTTTAATAAAAATGAGATTTTTATTGGTATTTTTATCATTGAATAAAAAATAGTGAAATTTAGTCATAATTGATATGAAAGTTTTAAAAATGGTTGTGTTTGAAATTTTGGGTATTTTTGAAAAAAATTGACATATGGATATCTATGATAGTTTCCCTAATTTTTTAAATATTTACATAATTTTAAGTAGGATTATTTTAATTTTTTTATTTTATTATAAAACTAATCTAATTGTATTTTTTTCATTATATTACAAAAATTTCTTTTCAGGTAATTAGCCCTTATTCTCTCATCACTTGGTAATACTAGAAAATATTCTCCAATTTTTTGGTAAAAAGTTTTTATTTTAATCTTGTGGAAGTAAAAAGAAGAAGAAAAAAAGAAGAATTTTTCTGGTGAATTTAAATGGTAAGATTTTTGTAACTAGCTAAGTTTGTTGGGTTTGTCCCACATCGGTCGTATGAGTTGTTGGTGACTTGTATATAGGCTAATGGGAAAACTTTATTCCCTGAGCTAGCTTTAGGATTAAGAGAGGCCTATGACACCTATTGCGAGTTTCCTTTGGTAGTTTAAAGTTCCTTTTGGGGGCCCGAAGGGTCCAACAGTGGTTTTAGAATTTGGGTATGGGCTCAAAGGGCCCAACAAGTGGTATCAGAGCCAAGTTCGAGCCGGGTTTGTCTACACCGATTGTTGTTGTTGTTCCTTCATGGGCCCAAAGGGCCCAATAAGTGGTATCAGAGCCAAGTTCGAGCTGGGTTTGTCTACACCGACACCGATTGTTGTTGTTGGGTTCTATTGTCTACACCGACACCGATTGTTGTTGTTGGGTTCTACTTGATGATTTGAAGAGGAGTTTGTCAGGTGGGTGTCGTCTGATTTAAGGGGGAGTGTGTCAGATGATGGTTTCGGGCCACGCCCGATGTGTGAAGGGGAGTTGTTGGGTTTGTCCCACATCGGTCGTAGGGAGATGATGGTTTCGGGCCACGCCCGATGTGTGAAAGGGAGTTGTTGGGTTTGTCCTACATCGGTCGTAGGGAGATGATTGTTTCGGGCCACGCCCGATGTGTGAAGGGGAGTTATTGGGTTTGTCCCACATCGGTCGTAGGGGTTGTTGGTGACTTGTATATAGGCTAATGGGAAAACCTTATTCCCTGAGCTGACACCTTTGCGAGTTTCCTTTGGTAGTTTAAAGTTCCTTTTGGGGGCCTGAAGGGTCCAACCGTGGTTTCGGAGCTTGGGTGGGGGCCTAAAGGGCCCAACAAAGTTTCCATCGGTTAATTTATCTAAACCCTTCTAAAGGACGGAATGGAATAGGCTAAAATGGCACTTGGTTCAATTTTTTCACTAATTTTGATTCAGTTTGCTGCGAAAACTAAAATTACAATACTTTTTTTCAGCTTAAAAGTTCTAATTTGGTTCGTAAAAGTCGGAGCTAATCAGATGTTCGCCCCGAGCAGGAACTTGGTCACAATTCTACCAAAATCTTTTGATAATAAATAGACAAATTATCAAAAGATGGGAGTTTTTTAAAAAAAAACGTAGAAAAGAAAAAAAGAGGGGAGTAACAGGGAGGGGAGAGGGGGTGGCCTTGGGAAAGGGAGTGACTACGGGCCCCCCACTTGTCTGTATGCCTCATTCTATGTCACACTCTGCTGCTCTCTTTGTTTTGTTAGGCTAAGCAAGAATTTTCGCTGTTTTGTATGCAGGTGGTACTTGTCTTGTCTTGGTAATGAATAGAGGTGATGTAGTAAGTATGTGCTGTGGGTGGCACTTTTCTTTTGAAATAAAGAAAACCAACAAAACAGCGAAAATTGAAATAATCAAATTGATTTTATAATGTGGTCGGTTTTAAAGTGTGCTAGGACGTTTTTACGGTGTCAAATTTTTGTTTTGAAAGGAGTCGAAGGAAGAGCTTAGCCGTGTAAGTCGGAGGAAGAACCTAGCTAAGTCTACACAGCTAATTATGCCTCCACAGACTATAACACAAGTGTGTTTTGATTTAAATGCAATCCAACCAACCAACTGGTCACTCCTAACTAAGGCAAAATAGGAAGCAATCCTCATCTTGGCCTCACCCATGTCAAAATCTTTGGTTGGCAAACTCTTGTTTATGTATAAACCATAGTTACAAATATCGGAGATGAATGTTGAATCGGATTAAAAGAGAACCATTGAATTGGACCGATTGTTAAAAAATCGGATAAGAATTGGTTTACTTAAATTAATAAAAATCTGTAAGTTATTAGTTATATAATATATTATTTTAATGTTATAGTTTGTATTATATTTTATAGTATTTTTTGAATAATTTAAAATTAATTATTATTTTTTATTTAAGTTAAAAACAATTAATTTTTAATTATAAAAATACCCCCTAATTCTCTTTCCCTAATCACCACTGCTACTGCCATCGTCGGAGCCCCCCCCCTTTTTTATGGACTGATTTTTACTATAACCAATTTATCATATTTTTCTAAAGTAAAACCCTTTTAATCCGATTTAAATTAGCGAATTCTAGTCGAAATCGGCCGATTTTTGCAACGTATGGGATGCTTTAAAAAGGAAACAAAACGTATCCATTGCTTGGAATTGACGTGAATCATTTCAATGTTTTTTCATCTGGCTATCCACTGCTCCAAATCAAATCTGCTCCATTCCAATTTTCTAACAATGGCCCAACCCAAGTCCTTAACTTTGTGGACCAATATTTCGAGATAAAAAATAACCAATTGAAAGACATATATGTAAATACACGCAAGAACCGGGTTCATGTTTGTGAGAAGAGTGCCCACCCGAGTGCTTTAAATGTTATGTCAGATGAATCGTTCGAAGTATTTTGGCCCTAATTGATCATTTCAGCTTTTTGATATAAAATGCAGACACAATCGGTACAATGTTTGTCATCACCCCGACCCGCACGGCGCCATAACGAGAGCAAACAGTTATGCGACACGTATTAATTAATATAGACAGGGAGGGTGGCATCCTCAAACTTTTACTCCTTTTTATGACTGTAACTCAAAAATGTTTGAGTTGAATATAGAAAAACCCGAGCATTATAACAGTTTATTTGAGAATAAAATTCTTAGATTAATATGTAAAACTATTATGACAATGTGATTATATTTATCATTTTTGGCATTTTATATAAATATATATATTAAAAATATGTAAATTATTATATTTAAAATAAATTATTAAATTTCGAGTAAAGTCAAGGCGAATAGAAAAGTCCTTGTGCTCGTGCTCGTGCTCGCTTCATTCAAGTTGAACTTTTATTTGAATGAAATCCCGCCAAACATCGAATGATCATGATCTCGATCCATCTGTTATCACTCGTATGTATATTAGCACTTGTATAAATGTAAGGGTTGAACTCCAAATGTCATTTTAAAACTATTAAAATAATTAGATATAAGATCTTATAACCAATATTAGGTATAAGACCCAATGAGTAATTAAATATGTATAAGTAATAACACTCATTTATTAATGAAACTTCAAAATTACTACTTATAATATTTTATAGGAGATGATTTAGTAATGCCTAATTGAGTCTTACAACTATATTTGTTGTAAGACTTTACAATAGATTACTATTCTTAGAACAAGAGAACTCCATATACATTGCATCTGATAGTCGTCGTCAAATGAGTGATGAATTGATCCTAATCTTTTACATGAAAATTATTCGTCACCTTTAGAATTGTTCAATGACCTTAGAAATTGTTCAAGCACCTTTAAATAGATGTATAGAAATGAAGAACTAGAAGTAATTTATTTATGTAAGTAGCCTGGTTAAAGAGTAAGGTCAATCTGATTGAAGCACGCTAAAATTAGGCTTTTAGTTAAGTAAATATAGCCAAAATAAACGCACACATGCAACAATAAGAGGAAGCTGGATGAGATTGAATTACCTAAAGAGCAAAAACAGATCACCATAACAACATTCCACATTAAAACAGAGGACAATTGGCTAAAATATGGATCAGAAAGCTATTAACTTGTGAGTACTTGTAGACAAAAGCTATTAACTTTGATTTTAAATAAACAACCATAATTTCAAAATGAGCAGACTCAGCAAATTTTTTTATTGTTGGTCCTAAGCCCAAATAAAAGAAAAAGGTTGGCGTCAAAGAGGGCATCCGACCACTAAAAATTTTGTCATTTGTATTTGTATAAATCTTAATTTAGGATTTATGCCGCCACCCTTTTGAGGGTACCAAGTGGTTAAAGATGAAGTTGACAAAGACGAATTTAAAGAAGAGCAAGATTTCATACACATATCTTAATAAAGCCCAACATAAACAACCATTGCTTGTGTTTTGATGCGATCAAGGAAAAAGTTTGATTTTTGTTCGAAAAGAAAAGAGAAATTTGGGGAAAAAGTTACAAGAATTGCTCCAAACTAGCAATATGAATCTTTTTTTTCAAAATAATCATTCACATATAAATTACGAAACAATCAGCAATTACAGAAAGGCGTAGGACAGCAGCAGCTATGGTGAAGGCCATGAATAGCAGCTGTTTATGCCAGTATACGAATATAACCATTACAACAAGGGCGCTCCCAGAACACAGAAATTATACTTAGTATACATGATTGGAAGTTTATATATCAAACATAAAAGGAAGTAGTCTACAGCAGTCGGTTGATTGCAGAAGGCTTGGACAAGAGACCGACTCATCTCTAACATTGGAAATGAACCGAACACCAAACTCAGCTCAGATGATGCAGCAAAGTAGATGAGAAGTATAAATTATGACACTCCAATTCACTTCTATGCAAAATTTAAGTATGCTTATTATAATCTTCACAAAGTCCTACATCACTTATTCCTGACTCCTACATCACTTACTCCAATTCAACACTATACTTGAATTTTATTGGACATGTCAGTAAATTGTTATTTTGAGACTGACTAGCATATCACTGTTGCTTCCAATAAGAAAAAAATCGACTTTCCAGTTGCCAATTGTTTTGTCAGAAGTTCCACGCTTCATCGCTTGATAATATGCAATTTCAGTGAAGCTCTGTTGACACAAATTGGAACAAGGGCTGCAACCATGCAGCTGCATAAAAGCATATCAAAGGAAAAGTAAAGCAGCTCAATAGGATGACACCATCCAAACCGCACCTTTGAAGAATATGTCCAAAAGAAATCAATTAGCTGCTAAGGTCAGATTGCTGAAAGGAACGCCTTTGTTAGCTCCGTAACAAAATCTTCCACTTTGAATCCACCATTCTGGTCATGTGAAGGCTGTACCAATTCTCTAATCCCTCGTGTGTTGTTTGCAACCACTTGGTCAATAATGATGGGAAGCTTGGTGCACAGTTTTCAGGTACAAGGCACAATAGTAATTTTCGCAAGACAAGCAGCAAATATGATTGTTCTTTCCAACCTGTTTGCACCTCAAGTTCTTAGCTATTTCCCATCGTAAGACTTTCACTGGACACAATAACTGAGGTGACCTCATGGCATGACAAATATATAATAACATGCCAAAGAAGCAAAGCATCACAATTTGGACATCTGTGATGACTGGCATTGAGCTGCGCTCATATCTGACGATCTGATGCTCATTTACTCGCCACTCCCACTGTTTGATAGCTTCGGGTGGAAAGGGTTGACACTTACCATTCCTTGGTTTCACAAACTAGTAAGTTACAGCTGGAAAAGAAGAAAGAAACTTTATCTAAAGCAAGAGGGCTTACTTGAAGTGATCATAGCCATCAATTGAGCTGCAATCAGTGCCTACAGCAAAGATTGCAGGTATCAATACTTTTTGAAATGAACTCGCAGTGCAACTCGTGATAAACTGGTGGAATGGAATATTGTAGTTTAGGATAAACCCGACTCATGATGTTGATGTCGAACAAATTTCTTGTTTAGCTGCCTTCTCAGAATGCTGACAGCTTATCATGACCATTTTAGCTCTATTCGGATGAGTTAGCAGTTGATACCTATTTGGATGAAAAAGTCATCATCCATACCTAGGATGAACCAATTTGAGCTAAGTTTAACGTCTAAAACTTCTCAATCATAGAATTCCAATATTTCAGACCTATGGCTAAAGTTTCCTATGCTTTCATTTGACATTCTTCAAACATTAGGATTGAGAACAGATCTGATGTCTAGAACTCCTCAATCAATGTATACAATTCCCACATTGTAGACCAATAGCTAAAATTGCCTATGTTTTCACGACAGTTTTCTACCTTATCTATAAGGGGTTCACCGTTAATCATATTGCTAATATGAGATCGCTCAATTTAATCTTATATCTAATATTTATTAAGCTAAAATCTTGTTTATAAGTAAACATAGAATATAATTAACCACTCTTGAAAAAATAACTTAGGCTCATTATATTGTACTTTAAGATAAGTCGTTATAAATAATATCAGAGCAACCTTTTTGAATAAATGCAACTAAAATACGAACTTACCAACAAGTCGAAAGATTAGAATTCTAAGCTTAATAATACCTTTCTGTTAGATGACTAATTATTTATTTAATAATTGTTAATAATTTCATCTCTATAAACTTAAAGCCTTGAAAGTTACCATTAGTAAAGTACATGTTTACTATCTACTCCTTTTATTTATAAAGGAAAATTTTAAAAGTAAAAATTTTAAGTGATCAAAATATAGTAAAAATAAAAAATAAAAAATTAAATTATTAAATTATAATTTTTATTCAATTAAAATATATTTATTAATTCAAAACCGAGCAAAGTTTTTTTTAATTTAAGATATTAAATTATTATATAATATATCTGATCATTTAACATGAATTTATGTATAAATTTAAAATTTTGTGATATTTGCGGAATTAAAATTAAATAAATTTTTTATTATAAATTATTTTTTAATTAAATAAATAAATTAAGAAAATAGTGAAAGGGAAAGGAGTGACCCTTTCTTGCCCCAATCAGAGCACCTCTTCTTCCCCAAGATCCATACTTTCCATCTTCTTCTCGGCGCCGGCGACATCTGCCCCCACCCCCGCCCGCCGATTATGATCCCCCGGCAGGTCGGTTGTTGGCTCTGCATTCGTTCTATCGGCGATTAATGGGTTTTTTTTTTCAGGTTGAAAAACGGCTGTAAAATTGGGTTTGTAGGTAAAAGTGGGTGGTTATTGATCAAGCTTGAATTTCTGTTAAGGTTGCTTGAGGTCATGGCTCTCGGATCGCGGATCTAATAGAATTATGCAAAATATGAAGCGATTATGATTTTTTTACTTTATAGTTAGTGCAACATTATAGCTTGATTGCAGATCATCCCTAAACGAGGTTGTGTGTGGAGTTGTATGATGCTAATGTAGAGATTTATTTCTCTTAGGTTATATTTGTTTCTGTTGAACTATTGCCAGTATGGAATGTTCAGGGTTTATAGTGGTATGTTAGTGACCAAGTTTCGATTTTTATCAGGTTTGCTTAGCGATTAGCTGATGAATGGTGATCACGGGTATTATAGAATGAGATTACTTACTGTCAGCTAGTGTGGATAATCCCATATCGGCTCAAAGAAGATCAAGCCATTGATTCAGATCACGTGGTTATTATTTTTTTCTAACAGTTGGAAGCTACTGTCATTGAATCGTCATTATAAGCCAATAGCTCATAATAACTGGAGCTGTCATAAGATATCCACACTTGCTGATACTAATTTTTTTAATAGAATTATATACATTGTCAAGCAATTATCCAAGAGTTTTGAGTTAGTGGAGCATTATAACTCGTTTATTATGTTTTACGAATGTCTATTTTTGTTACGGTGCTATTTTTCTCGCTATTGGCTTTTGTATTAAAATATATGTTCCTTTTCTGTAAACTAAAATTCTGACTTACTCTATTTCCAGGTTCACCTTTTGGTTGACTTGCTGCCCTGTTTAATCCCCAGACCTCCAAGACTCTATGAAGAGCAAATTTGTGAAACTATGATCACAACCACTGAACTTTGCATAGAGGATTTTGTCTGATTATGGTCTCAACATCTCTTTGATTTAACAATTGATTTACTGTTGATATGGCTGGCTTAAACCTTCAGCGGCGTTCTAACATAGTATATAGACCCATACGACCATCTGATCTTGAAACTCTGGAGCGGATTCATGGTGCTTTGTTTCCTATCAGGTCCAACAAGCCTCTATTTAGCATCCAAATATCCGTTAATGATGTTTAACTGTTGTAAAATTTAAATGTACAGGTACGAGTCACAGTTCTTCCTTGATGTAGTGAATGGGCATGAGATTGTTTCATGGGCAGCACTTGACATAAGCAGGCCCGACAACCAAAGTGATGAACTCATAGGTTTTATCACTGCTAGAATTATATTGGCAAAAGAAAGTGAGGTAATTAATCTAAATTTTGTCCCATCTAAGACATTGCAATCATCAGTGTTCATTAAATTGAGTGATGCGACCCTCTTGCTGTCTGTTCAACTTTATTTGTTATTATAGTTTAACTTTTAAGAAGTAACTAAATTGTTCATATAAATTCTATTGCTATAGTTAGAAGTAGTCCCCCAACCACCCTTTTTGGGATTAGGTGGAAGAAGAAAATAATGGCATAGATCTGACTTTTAAGAAGTTAGCAAATATTATACACACTTATTATTTTCAGCTTCAACTCTGATGGTCGGTTATAATTTTGGCAGTATTAATCTAAATTATTCTTTTTTTGGCCCCCTCAATAGGAAATTTTCTTTACTATCTTCACATGCTAAATGTCAGACCGTTGAGAGTACATAAAGAATTTGTGATAGAATAATTATTTACATAGCAGCTAGTTAACATGGTTCAACATGAAGTTTCTGAACAAGTCAAACGGCCAACTTTACATTCTCATGTTAAGCATTATAGAGGATGATATATAATCTTGGAATAAATAAATCAGTCACCTTCTTACATTCTTACAAATTGTTTTGGCAGCTAGATGATATGGTTCACAATGAATCTTCAAGAATAGATCAAACACTCGTTTACATTCTTACACTTGGCGTCATAGAAGGCTATAGAAAACTTGGCATAGGTATGTATCTTCTCTAGCATATTTATGGTATGTACTGCAATTGTCCCTTTCTTTACTGTGCATGTTTGGAAATGTTGCAGCTTCTGCATTGGTTCGTCAGGTGATCAAATACGCATCAAGCATTCCCTCATGTAGGGCTGTCTATTTGCATGTAATTGACTATAATGTGCCGGCTATTCATTTCTACGAAAAGATGATGTTCAAGTGTGTGAGAAGGTTATCGAAGTTCTACTTCATTGGTGGACATCATTTTGATTCCTACTTGTTCCTCTACTACGTAAATGGTGGTCGATCTCCCTGTTCTCCACTGTATGTGAAAGCCTTCATGTTCTTGTTAGTGACATGGCCACAGTTATTCCTCTACTATTTCTGGTTTTTGTTCTTGCCATGGTTCTCCGTCTGATGCTGTTCTCTTTTTATTTTTTCATTTACCAGAGACCTAGTCTCAAGCGTTGCAATGTACATGAGGAGCCTCTTTGCATCACTGTCTTCAGGGCTGTGGAAGAATGACATGCCAACTTCAAGGTGGACCAACAAATGCAAGGAGAGTAAGAAATTTGTTCGTCCCCCAGAGAATGATGGATGCCAGTGTGTTTGAACATTCGTCGTTCTTCTGCCACAGAACTTATCTGTAATTCTGTGTTGTATTATATACGAATGAATATGGCTTTTTCTCCTTCAATATAACGGATGGTTGTAGTAGGATCCCATCGCGTTGTTGATTGAAAAGCTGAGTATTATATTTAAATGTAATTGCAATATAACAAGGCCAGCAATTGCTGGCTTGTCTGTGACAAAATCTACCACTAGTTCCGGACAAGTTGGACAACGGCTTGCACGTCTTAGTGTGGCGGTCAATTGGAGAGGGGCTCGAGAAGGAAAAAACACAAACCAAATAGATTGCCACAAGGTCGCTTTATTATTGGAGCCCAAATTGTGTGATTGAAGAAATGTTCTTGCTGGTAGAGGTAGGGGTGCTAATTGAGCGAGTGAGCCGAGCTCGACATGTGTTCGAGCTCGGCTCGAATAGTTCGAAACTCGTTCGAACTCGACTCGAAATCGAACGAGTTTTGGACATACATGTTCGAGTTCGACTCGAATATCTTTTATGTGTTCGAGCTCGACTCGAGCTCGAACATACTTAAACTGCTTAATTTTTATGAGCTCGTTGGCCAGTTCGTTCGTGAGCTCGAAACCAACTCGATTAAAAGTCAAAAGTACTTCACTTTAAAAAAATGAGGTCAATGTGATTTTGAACCCACAACCTTGAATTCATCAAGGTGAATACTTACTATCTTACTTCTTTGTTATTATATTGCATATATATATATATATATTATATTATATAATATAATATAATATAATATAATATAAAGACTATATTATTATATTATTTTATCGAGTCGAGTTTGAATCGAGCTACGAGTCGAGTTCGAGTCGATTTTGAGTTATAACCGAGTCGAGTCGAGTCGAACATGACATTGCTCAAGCTCGGCTCGTAAGATTCGAATTCGAGTCGAGCATTTAAATGTCGAGTTTCGAGTCGAGTCAAGCCGAGTCGAACGCTAAATGCTCACGAGCTGGCTCGCTCAATTAGTAACCCTAGGTAGAGGGCTCATCTTTCCCATTCTTCCAACTTGGATTTGTATTTTTTATATAGAAATTTCTAATTAACAATAGAACAAAATTTATTTAGTATCATGTCGAACTGATTCTTTAGTTCGGACCAAAGAAGTAATAATACTCAATCATTACCAAACTGAACCAAAGCGCCTTCTATTTCTAATAGGCCATGAACAAAATTGCTCAACTTCTTTTTGAAGATAAAAGTGATACACGAACTCACTTGAGTGTGCACATAGCGAACGTAGCAAGCATGTTTTGTTTACGAACATTTTCTTTTCATGCGTGCATGTTTGAAAGTTTGCACGGCAAAAAATAATAATAATTTTTCTACCCTTTAAAGTATAGTATACTTTTTTTGTCACGCTTTCTCTATAATTAATAGAATCTTTAAAAGAAAATTAATATTATCTTTATAGTTGTAGATAAATATATATTAATTTTATACTCCTTTCTACACTTAAAACTGAAAATTTTTTTGCCATCTTATTGTTTTTTGCCCTATTTTTATCAACAGTTTTATCGTGTAAAAAAAATTAAAATTTTCGTAGTGATAAGTACTAAAACAATGAAAAATTCTTTGTACACCACCCAAAATATTTCTCCTTTCCCCATCATGAGTTTAATTGACCTAAAAAATTATCATGTAAGGTATAAAAAACCGGGGATAATTTTGGTGATGTGCATAACATTATTCTAAAATAATTCAGGCATGGGACTTTCTTACAAGACCTTCGTTCAACCGTAATTTTTTGACAGTTGGGCCATCATCATGCCAAAAGAACTCAGGTTGAAGGGTCTTAAGACTAATCAATATCTTATATACAAGATAACATTTGAATAATCTTTTGAAAGTAAAGCATAGAATAAAAAGAAAGAAAGAAATAACAACCGGCAGTTGCGTTTGGTTTCTTGTTAAGCTCTGGTTTTTCACTGACTTTTAAAATAGAATGTCTTAATCAACAGATTGTTGACACTCTGGGCAAATATGAACTATAGTTGCAAAGATGAGAATCGAAATCAGAATTGATTTTTGAAGGAGTAACTGAATCGGATCGAATCGATCTAAATCGATTTAGTTGAATCGGTCCAAATCAATCTTATACAAAAATTTTAATTTAGTTAAAATTTATGGGTTATTAATTATAAAATATATAATTTTGATATTACGGTATATATTATCTTTTAAGGTATTTTTCATATTTTTTGGATTTTTTTGAATTATTTAAAATTAATTATTATTTTTGATTCAAATCAAATTTGAGTCAAATTTTAATTACGAGAATGCCACGACTATTTTTCTCCCACACCCGCCACCATCTTTCCCCGTCGCCGCCACTGGGCCTCGCCTCCCCCCGCCCCCCACCTCCCCTCGCCAGCCGATTTTTGCAACTCAGATATGAACAATGAACAAAATATAGCAGTGGAGCAAAGCGAAGTTTCACCTTCTTCATCCTCGTACTCACATCAAGATTAGAAGGCATTAAAAAAATTAGATGACACAATCCTCAGCAAAAATAAAAATAAAACAGGGCGCTTCCGTTACATTAGTTTTATGTTCTTTACTATTCAACTGTGTCAATGCTATAATAATAAAGCCCCATAACTCGTAAGTCTTACAGAATTGATACAAAAAATAACCAAAAATTATCCAAACATCTTATCAATACCCAACAATTCTAACCTCTCCTTCAATAAAACAGTGAAATTTCCCTCACCAGCATCACCGATACCTCAAAAAAATTTAAAAAAAACCCCACAAACTAGATCACCATAAATCAACAAAAAAAAGGAAAGAAGGGAAGCAACAAAATTTCCTAAGTCAATACAAGCGATCAAAACTGCATAAGAAATTAGTATAGACTCCAACAAACATGACAATTACTCGATTATCATATAACAATAAATAAATCTTAAATTCTAAACTCTAAATCGTAAACATTGACCCTAAATCCTAAATACCAAATATTAAATACTAAATCACACTCAACTTAGTTAACCAACTTACTATGACTGTTTCATCACTAATCAAGTTTCTTACCACAGCGTCACCACCGCCGTTGCCGGCAGTCGGAAACAATGGCGGTCTCACTGCTCAAGCAACCGAGACGGCTCCTGCTATCTCCCCGGCAACCACCACAGCTCCATTCACCCCGCCGGCCGCCACTGGTGGAAGCTCCGGCGAGTGGTCCTCCGGCAGAACAGGGTAGTTGACGGTGAAGCAGGCGGTGCAGTAGCCGGCAGAGTCATCCCTGAGCGAGTCCCTCAAGCTCTCCAATGGGAGGAAGGCGAGTGAGTCGGACCCGATGAAGTTCCTCACCTCTTCCAACGTCATCCTGTTCGATATGAACTCGCCGGAGCTGGGCGTGTCGACGCGGTAGTAGCACGAGTCGACCATCTGCGCGCTCGCAATTCTCATATGCACCTCCACCGCGCGGGTCTCCTTGAGCAGTAGCACAATCTTGGACGAGGTCGTGCCGCGGACAATGGAGTCGTCGACCACCACCACCCGCTTCCCCTCCAACACCGCCCTCACTAGCATGAGCTGTTGGATGTTGGACGTATATATGTATATAATTGTATCATATGCTGTTATTATTAAGGTATGGCCTAAATTAAATTGATCTATTAAAGTTAAGGATAATGGGCCATTAATATTTAATAAAATATATGGAGATATCATATATTTAAGATGAGTATGGATAAATATGTGTAGATACCGTTTTCTTAATCTCTAATTTATGATGGGTTAAATTGGAATTATGAAAAATTAAGGATAAATACGGTTACAAGGATAAATACGGTTATGGTCCCCGGATTCGCACGTCGTTTTTCTTTTCTGGTATCCCATCATCCAGAAACTCTGGTTTTGAAGAACAGGTGCTGAATCTGGAAGATCAAACCAGAAGAAATCAAAGAATTGCTTTACTATCATGGATCCAGGTACGCTTCCGTTATTAAATTTATTTTCTTGATGATTTGATATGAAGAAGGTTTTATTGATGATGGTTTTATCATCTATATTAATTTTGGTTAAAGTTTAAAGTATTTGTTGATTCTACAATTGGTATCAGAGCAACTTCATATTAAATCATTGAGAATTAATTGCTTTATGTTTATCTTATTTTTGGAATGAGTCAATCATTCAATACTTGTTTGTATGGGAAAATTTTATGGTTCGAATTTACAGTATTCCCTTATTCACCAAAATTGACATGGTTTACAACCAATCTTCTTCAACTTATTTAGAATACTCTAAATTTTGGATGGTGAATATGTGGTAATTATGTATTTTACTTTGCCCAAATTTTGCACTGTCAATATGAGTTTATGGGATATTTTTCCCAAATCAAGGTCCTCTTTTGGGTAAAATATCAAATGAGGATAATAAAGTTACAAAAGGTTATAATTTCAGAAATTTCCAAATAAAGATATTTTTATAACCTTTTTCAGTTTTATGTATTTGGGATTATTAAATTTAAATTATGGTTCAGTTATAATTAATATTTTAAAATTTATTAAGGACTACAATATGCTGCCAAAGTAGCCTCTTTTGTAGAAATTAATTTATTTTAAAATATTAAGACGGTTGTGGATATATAATTCATGTGAATATTAGTCGGCCCAAAGGAAGGTTAATATTTGACAGAATTATATATTCATTTGTGGTAATAAATATGGGATAATTATCAAGTTTCCATGTGGATAATAAATCGGCCCAAAGGAAGGTTTATTATTTGACAGGATTTATTATTCATATTTGATTATTGCACTAAGAGTACCACTTACAAATTAATATTTCTGTCCAAAGACTAAATATTAATGTTGTGCTAGGTATCTGTTGATGGGATTAACCATTATTTGAATTATTAATCTTATTATGTGCATGTTATTTTGTTCTATTTTCAGTTAATCAATCTGCTTCTATGATTTCTGCCAACATCAATTCAGTTCCAATGCTTAAGGATAATTTTAAGGATTGGAAAGAAAGTGTAATGATTATTCTCGGCTGCATGGATCTTGACCTTGCATTAAGGACTGAACAACCTGCTTCTCTTACTGACAAAAGTTCCATTGAGGAAAAACGGGACATTGAGAAGTGGGAACGTTCAAATCGCATGAGTCTTATGATCATGAAGCGGGGAATTCCAGAGACCTTCAGGGGCGATGTGTCTGAAAAGGTTACTACAGCCAGTGAGTTTCTTAAAGAAATTGAGAAGCGTTTTGTAAAAAACGATAAGGCTGAAACAAGTACGCTTTTGTCGAACTTGATTTCAATGAAGTTTAAAGGCAAAATAAGCATAAGGGAGTACATCTTAGAGATGTCAAATATTGCTTCAAAACTAAAAGCACTAAGGTTAGAGCTATCTGAAGATTTGCTCGTGCATTTAGTTTTAATTTCTCTTCCTGCACAATTCAGTCAATTCAAGGTCAGTTACAACTGTCAAAGGGACAAATGGACTCTTAATGAGCTCATTTCTTATTGTGTGCAAGAAGAAGAAAGGTTGAAGCAAGAACAGGCTGAAAGTGCTCACTTGGCTAGTACCTATCAGGACAAAAATAAGAAAAGAAAGAGGGCTAAGGATGCTGATAATGGGTCTCACAAGCAACAGCAAAAGAAAGAAAATCAGGCTTCTTGCTGTTTCTTTTGTGGTAAACCTGGACATATGAAGAAGGAATGCACTAAGTATCACGCTTGGCGTGCAAAGAAAGGTTCATTTCTTAATTTTGTTTGTTCTGAGGTTAATTTAGCTTCAGTGCCAATACACACTTGGTGGCTAGATTCCGGTGCTACTACTCACATAAGTGTGTCAATGCAGGGTTGCCTGAGTTGCCGAAAGCCAAATGATGCTGAAAGATTCATCTATGTGGGTGATGGCAAATCAGTCACAGTTGAGGCAATAGGAACTTTTAGATTATTATTAAAGACAGGATATTATTTGGATTTGAAAGAGACATATGTAGTACCGTCTTTTAGACGGAATTTGGTTTCTATTTCTATATTGGACAAATTTGGTTACTCTTGTTCATTTGGAAATAATAAGTTTAGTCTTTTTCTAAATTCAAATATTGTGGGTACGGGTTCCTTGTCTTTTTATGATAATCTATATTTACTTGATACTATTGCATCTTTTAATGAAACTTTGCATGTGGGTTTATGTGGTACGAAAAGAAAATTAACCAATGAGAATTCTGCTTTACTCTGGCACAAGCGTTTAGGACACATTTCTAAACAAAGAATTGCACGACTTATGTCAGATGGAATTCTTGATTCTCTTAATTTATCAGATTTACAAGTCTGTATTGAGTGCATTAAGGGAAAACAAACAAATGCAAGGAGACTAGGTGCCAATAGATCTTCAAGTGTCTTAGAACTAATACATACGGACATTTGTGGACCATTTCCTATGGCTTCTTGGAATGGTCAACAATATTTTATTACGTTCATAGACGATTATTCTCGTTATGGTTACCTATATCTCATTCATGAGAAGTCTCAAGCATTGGACGTGTTTAAGGCATATAAGGCTGAAGTTGAGAACCAACTCGACAAAACTATTAAGGCTGTCAGATCTGACCGTGGTGGTGAATACTATGGTAGATATGATGGATCAGGTGTACAGCGTCCAGGACCATTTGCCAAATTCCTTGAAGAATGTGGAATCGTCCCACAATACACAATGCCAGGTACTCCTAGCATGAATGGTGTTGCTGAGAGACGAAACCGAACATTAAAGGACATGGTGAGAAGTATGATTGCTCATACTACTTTACCTGATTCACTCTGGGGTGAGGCACTAAAAACAGCAGCATATCTTCTTAATAGAGTGCCAACAAAGGCAACTGTTAAGACCCCTTATGAATTATGGACTGGAAAAACACCCAGTATTAAGCATTTACGCATTTGGGGTTGTCCAGCTGAGGCAAGGCCTTATAGGCCAAATGAAAAGAAACTGGACTCAAGAACAGTTAGCAGTTATTTTGTTGGGTACTCTGAAAGGTCTAGAGGATATAAGTTTTATGATCCCACAATAAGGTCATTCTTTGAGACGGGAAATGCCCAGTTCTTTGAGGATGTTGAGTTTGGAGAGGGAAATAAAGTTAGAGACTTTGTCTTTGAAGAAGAATCTGTTTCTCTTCCCATGATTGTTCTTGACAATAATCAGGATCTAGGTTATATTCCTGATGTTGTTCAAGAAACAATACCAGAATTACAAGACAATGTCGAGAATCTCCCTAATCAAGTTATATCTGAAGAAGAAACTCAACAACCTCAAGAGCAAATGCCATTGAGGAGATCCACAAGAGAAAGAGAAATGCAATTTCGGATGATTATATCATCTTTCTCGAAGAACATGAGGATAACATTGGAATGGTGGAAGATGATCCAATCAACTTTCATCAAGCCATGAAGAGTTCTAATTCTCAAAGGTGGATTGATGCCATGAATGAAGAGATGAAGTCCATGAAAGCTAATGACGTTTGGGATCTTGTTCCATTGCCTGAAGGTGCGAAACCTATTGGTTGTAAATGGATATTTAAAACCAAGAGGGATTCGAAAGGTGATGTAGAAAGATATAAGGCTCGTCTAGTTGCAAAGGGCTTTACTCAAAAGGAAGGCATGGATTATAATGAGACTTTCTCTCCAGTTTCATCGAAAGACTCATTCAGAATAATTATGGCATTAGTGGCACATTTTGATCTTGAGTTACATCAGATGGATGTAAAGACTGCGTTTCTAAATGGTGACATTGATGAAACAATTTATATGGTGCAACCAGAAAACTTTGTATCGGGAGATTCAAAGAATATGGTTTGCAAATTAAAGAAATCCATCTATGGACTTAAGCAGGCTTCTCGTCAATGGTATCACAAATTTCATCAAGTGATTCTCTCATTTGGTTTTGAGATGAATGTTATTGATGATTGTATATACCATAAGTTTAGTGGGAGTAAGTATATTTTTCTGGTTTTATATGTTGATGATATATTGCTTGCCAGTAATGATATAAGTTTCTTGCACGAAACCAAGAGATTTTTATCAAAGAAATTTGAAATGAAAGATCTTGGAAATGCGTCTTTTGTATTAGGAATTCAAATACATCGGGATCGTTCTCGATGTATACTTGGATTATCACAAAAGACCTATATAGAAAAAGTGCTTAAAAGATTTGGCATGCAAGATTGTAAACCAGGAGATACCCCTGTTTCTAAAGGAGACAAATTCAGTCTCAATCAATGCCCTAAAAATGATATAGAAGGAAAGGAAATGCAAAAGATTCCCTATGCTTCAGCAATAGGAAGTCTTATGTATGCTCAAGTATGTACGCGTCCAGATATTGCGTATATTGTTGGAATGTTAGGCAGATATTTAAGCAATCCAGGATTGGATCACTGGATAGCAGCCAAAAGAGTCATGAGGTATCTACAGAGAACAAAACATTACATGCTTACATATCGGAAGTCAGATCAACTTGAGATCATTGGGTATTCTGATTCTGATTTTGCTGGATGTCAAGATAGTCGTCGATCTACTTCTGGCTATGTATATCTGCTTGCTGGAGGAGCTATTTCTTGGAGGAGTGCTAAGCAGACACTCATAGCTTCTTCCACCATGGCAGCTGAATTCATAGCTTGTTATGAGGCATCCAATCATGGAATATGGTTGCGGAATTTTGTCACAGGGCTGCGCATTATTGATAATATTGAAAGACCACTTAAGTTATTTTGTGACAATCAGTCTGCAGTATTATATTCAAATAACAACAGGAGCTCATCTAAATCAAAACACATAGAGATCAAGTTCCTTGTTGTGAAAGAAAGAGTTCAGAGTGGTAAAGTTTCTATAGAGCATATTGGGACAAACTCCATGGTTGCGGATCCGCTTACTAAAGGTTTACCGCCTAAGGTCTTTCATGAGCATGTTGCTCATCTGGGTGTTGTATCATTTAATGATATGTTACTTTAGTGGGAGTTTGTATTGAATTGCGGTATTTGGTTTATGTTTCACTCTTTTACTCTATTTTGGTGATCTCATAAGGTTGGACCAGTTGAAAATAGGCATGTTTAGATCAAATTGCATGTAATTTTCATGCTACACATCCATACTTGATCTATGTCATTTAATTATGTTGATGTATGTGACCATGGATGGGTTTAGTTACGATAAATGTAACGAAAATCGCCTTGATCCTATATTAACATTAATTAATGGACGAGATTGTTATTTTGGAATAATAGCGTATGTTGATTTTGGAGCTCATAAGGTTATATACAATTATTTGTGTATATATAGTCCAAGTGGGAGATTGTTGGATGTTGGACGTATATATGTATATAATTGTATCATATGCTGTTATTATTAAGGTATGGCCTAAATTAAATTGATCTATTAAAGTTAAGGATAATGGGCCATTAATATTTAATAAAATATATGGAGATATCATATATTTAAGATGAGTATGGATAAATATGTGTAGATACCGTTTTCTTAATCTCTAATTTATGATGGGTTAAATTGGAATTATGAAAAATTAAGGATAAATACGGTTACAAGGATAAATACGGTTATGGTCCCCGGATTCGCACGTCGTTTTTCTTTTCTGGTATCCCATCATCCAGAAACTCTGGTTTTGAAGAACAGGTGCTGAATCTGGAAGATCAAACCAGAAGAAATCAAAGAATTGCTTTACTATTATGGATCCAGGTACGCTTCCGTTATTAAATTTATTTTCTTGATGATTTGATATGAAGAAGGTTTTATTGATGATGGTTTTATCATCTATATTAATTTTGGTTAAAGTTTAAAGTATTTGTTGATTTTCACATGAGCTTCACGGAGAAGTCCCTGATCTTCTCAGACGGCTGGATGAAGGTCCGGGCGACGTAGTGAAACAGGATGAGGCCCTGCTGGAAGGGGATGCCGGACGCGGCGGCAACTACGCCGGAGTCGAGGATGGCATTGACGACTTCACCATCGGCGAGTGCGATGGCGGCGAGGATCCGGCCGATGGCGTAGCGGGTCTGGTAGACGGAGCGGCTGAAGACAATGGAGTTGGGCCGGGTGAAGTAGATGTGCTCGAAGATGCAGGCCCAGCGGGGGAGGTTGGGGAGGATGCAGAGGGAGGTGACTCCGTCGCCATCGACGAGGACGGCCTAGCCGGGCTCGACTTAACTGACGTACTCGGCCTCGATGAGGTTGAGGGCGGAGGTCCCCGACGCAAAGACAACAGCGCCACTGGGGTGCCGGCCCATGGCCAGCTACCGGAACCCGTGCGGGTCGCCGACGGCGACCAGCTTCTCCGAGAGGAAGACGAGGGAGTACACCCCTTTCAACTACTCGCACGTGGCAACGATCTGGGACAGAAAGTGGTGAGCTTGGTCGGCGGCGTCATCGAGGTGGAGGACGACCTCAGTGTTGGAGGTGGTGGCGAAGATGGAGCCGTTGTCCTCGAGGCGGCGGAGGAGGGAGAGGTAGTTGACGAGGTTGCCGTTATGGTCGTCGGTGAGGGAGCTGAAACGGTAGTCGGCGACGAAGGGCTGGACGTTCTTGGGGTTGGCGGAGGAGCCGACGGTGGAGTACCGGACATGGCCGACGGCATAGGAGCTAGAGAGGGAGGAGAGGACAGCTGGGTGTTGGGCCCTTTGGGCCCCCACCTAAGCTTTGAAACCACTGTTAGGCCGTTCGAGCTCTAAAAAGGGACTTTAAACAACCAAAAGAAACTCGCAATAGGTGTTACGGGCATCTCTTAATCCAAAAGCTAGCTCAAAGAATAAAGCTTTCCCATTAGCCTATATATAAGTCACTAACAACCTCTACGACCGATGTGAGATAAACCCAACACGGGGGGAGAAGACATTGCCGACCAAGCCGAGGGCGGTGTAGGCGTGGGGCTTGCTGCTACTGTTGAAGGTGACGATGCCGGTGCCGGTGCCTTCCTGCCTGAGGTGTTGCAGTGCATGTAGGGCTAGGTAGCACAGCTTCGCCGCCTCCGGGTCGCCGTACACACCCACCACGCCGCATTCCTCTCAGAGGCGATCATCTTCTTCATCACTGGTAGGGTCACCGGAAAAGATGAGGGAGATGGGGTTGCTAGCGGCAGCGGTGAGGTTCAGGTGGGGAAGTGGCGGTAGTGGAAAGATATGGTGTTTCGAACGGGGAGGAGGGGAGAACAGAGAAAGGGTGGGAGGAGGTCTTGTCTAAAAAGACGGCTGTGGAAATGGGGAGGAGCGGCCGGCGGCATATTCACTCATTATATAATTTATATTAGTTAGCTGGTACTATAATTTAAAAATTATATAGATAAATAAAATAATAAATAATAAAATTAATTATAAAATTTAATAAAATAATAAATAATTAACATAATTATAAAATTTCAATACTTTTTATCTTTCTTATCAAAAAATGATAATAAGATTAATAGTAAAACTTTGAAAATAATTTGATTATTTTATCTCAAAATGATTCTTAAATATTATTAAATTAATATAATTTAATAATATTTATAGACTATTTTCAATAAATTTTATTTATTGTTTTTTTATATTTCATTATTATGAAATGTGTAAATTTTATTTATTATCTTTTCGTATAAAATGTGCATATATTTATAACTTATTTATTATGACATTTCATTACTTATTTATTATAATTTTTTATTATTTATTTTTTCGTTTTCACATATTAAAGTATGTTTATATAAGCATACCCTTCTTAACCCAAAAGAGATCGAACTTATGTAAGATAACTTCAAAATTTACCACTAAAATAGGTTGTACATCGACTCATACATCAATCATATTTGAAGCGTATATTTTCTAATACTAATTTGTTACTAGATTTCTAATTTTATTGAGTGGTAAGTTATGATGCGAGCATGTTACCGTTAATTAGATTCTGATATATTTTTATATTTATGTATGATGCAAACATGTTACCGTCGACGCAATTCTGATACATGTTTATGGTTATGTATGATACTGGCATATTACCGTTGACGAAATTCTAATACATGTTAATATTTATATATGATGTAAACATGTTACCGTCGACTAGATGTATGATACAAATATGTTACCATAGATTAGATTCTGGTATATCTATATGATTATGTATGCTGCAGGCATGTTATCGTCGACTAGATTTCAGTATATTTATATAGTTATGTATGATGCGGGCATGTTAATGTCGACTAAATTCTGATATATGTATATATTTATGACACGTTTTATACTCTGTTGAGTGTCCCGGCTGCACATGGTGTCATTTTGTGTTGTGGCATAGTATATATGATTATGCATGCATGTATGATTTTAGTTGGTCGTTGAGTGGTTCTGGCCCATGCTTATAAAGTATGTTTTTGTTAAATTTATACGATAGTAGTTAAATTATTAACTTTATGAATTTTTAACATCGTACTTTGGTTTGCCACTAGACTAAAAAAATTAGGATGTTACAGGATAGCCTGGGCTGAGTGCACGAAAATTTCTTGCAATAACCTATAATCTTGGTTGTCTGATTATAAAGATGGCTCAGATCAATTATAGAAGCAATGGGGCCCACCACTATGTGGGCGTTGTGGAGGGTGGTGGCGGTTATCAGACCGACCAAGGATGTTATCGAGGTGAGTCAGGGGACAGCGTTGCGGTAGTCACGGCCGGGGATCTAGATTTTGACAGTGAGGAGGAAGGGGGTGCGACGTAGGGCAGTGGCAGCGCTCCCCTTCCTCCTCGCTATCAACCTCTATAGTGATTGCCACAATGCCATCCCCCGACCTGCCTCGACGACGTCCTTGGCTGGTTCGACAACTTCATCACCATCCTCCCCCTGCGCCCACACTGTGGTGGGCCCCACCACCTATATAATCGATCTAGGGCGTCTTTATAATCGAAAAGTCTAAATTACCTACAATCACCCCCAGGTTATCCAATCTCTCATATATATATATATATATATATATATATATATATATATATATATATATAACTCACTAAAAGTAACTTATATAAAATTTTCCCTTACAATATATGTATTTATATATCTGTAATATCATATCAACCCCTTTAGTTAAAGTGCCGAAGTGTTATTTTTCTTTTGCTTTCATCATATTTTGGTCTCTTTTGTGTGGTGGATGATTATGGTCATAATTATTTTATGAGCTTGTTAATACTTATTTAATTTAGAATTATTATTATTATTATTTATTAAAAAATGCAGGATTATTATTATTTTTTATTAGTAAAGTGAACGATTATAATTGTCCTTAAATTAGGAATTTTATAAATGAGGAAATTATGCTTTAATGGTATTATGATGCACTATTTTCGATTCAATAATACTTTATCACAGTTTTGTGATTCAAAAGCATTTTTTAATTTAAAGTCACTAATACATTTGAATTTGAATATGAGTTAGTTTGGGTTGTGATGTGATGAATAAAAAGTAGAGACTCATTGAAAAGGAAAAAGGAGCAAGTTAGCATACAGGCGGATTAGTTTATTGTCAATAGTAATTTTTTTTGTAGAGAAGACTCTAGGTTTTGTGAAGGGTTTGTTGGGGGATAATTTCACCCCGTACATGTTCTTTGGTCTATTATATGTTGAAGTAATATAATAGAGAATAAATTTATGTTTGAACATGTTCGTCATTATTATAAATTGATTTATATTTATCGTAGTACAATTATAAATTAATATATATTTTTAACTATTTTGTAAAGTCAATTTTTATTAACCATGATCAGCCCCCATTCATCCTCATTAGCATTCAGCTTTTTGTTCAACATAATTACAATTTTATAAGAACTAATTCCTATTTATATTTAACATAGTTATAATGACCATTAGAATGAAAGATCATAATATAACCTGAGCTTTTTAGTACGTCCCCATATAAGCCAACCATATGCACAGAAGGGGCGTCAGTATCAATGGTGCGTCGTCAAATCATGGCGCCACCCAAATAATTACGCCTAACTTATGATATTAACTAATATGAGTAATGTAATTATGAATTTGTTCTTTAATTTTAGCTTATTAATTGAAATAAGTATAAGTTACAAAATTATTTAAGATTCTTGAAGAATGAACTTGTGTGGAGCTTATCTCAAGCACTATCTCGTGCAAGGTGGAATAGAGTTGGAAGATTAAACTCCATATGTGAAATGACTATCGAGTCTTAAGATCTGATTTTGCTGCAGGGTATGTTTTCATATTTTAGAAACCAAATTTTACAATGAACCCACCTATCATTTTCTTTTAAGTAATTCTCTACTCAAATCGGCCCATGTTTTTTTATTCACCAAATCCCAAAATAAACCCAAATGCAGGTTATTAGTGACTTTAAATTGATAAATTATATTAAATCATAAAAATGTGATAAAATAACATTGAATCTTGAATAATCTATTTTCTTACCATTAAATCGTAATTTCCTCTTTTAAAAATATTTTAAATTTTTTTATACATTTATGATTATACTATTAATTTAAAGTGTGTTACTTAATAATATGTATTTAATTTAGATTTGTATATATTTCATTTATTTATTTATTTACATATTACTATATATTATTAACAAAACTTAGAGCATAATTCCATTCAAATTGAAAACCTTTTAAAAAATAAATTCTATTTAGTTATTAAAATTTTGTTCTTATTAAAATTAAAATTACTTTTAATATTTGTATACAACTATATTTTGTTAAAATAAATAAATATTCATTACTTTTATTTAAAAATAACTTAGTAATAATTTTAAAATTAATTTTAGATATTCTTAATACATGTTATTAATAGCTTTCAAATATGCATTGCGAAGGTATTTGGCTAATTGTATGATATATAAGCTCCCCTAGAAAAATATGTACAAGTATGTACTTTTTTATTAAATATAAATATTATTGGTGGTGAAGTTTTATATTTAAATTATTTAAAATATAATATATTTTAATTAAAAAGTGAACTAATGATGTTTTCTAGTATATTATAATAATTCATTAATAATATTTATTTGTAATAAATTCGTATCAAAGTAGTATATTATAATATTTATTTATTTTTTAGTCTTATCAACTATATTTTCTTAAAAAAATTGTATATTATTACTTATTAAGTAGATTTCTATTTATTTAGAAATTATATTTACGTAAGAATTGTCAAACTTAAAATAAGGTCTAGTTTTAGATTGAATTTCTTTGTTTTATTTATAATAATAAAAGGATAAATTTACAATTAAATTTATTTTTATGGATAAGTAACAACTATTTTTAGTTATAAATAATATTTTTTAAATTGAAGATAAAGGATAAGTTATAAAATAATTAAAAACATGTGGAAGATCTTAATATGATTAAAAGGCTTCAATTTATAAGAAACTATTACTTTTAGTTATATATAATATGAAGGGAAAACCCTTCCTGTTCCATAGAATAGGAAGTTCTTTGTTCTATAGCTGGTCTAAGAACATTAGATTTGATCTGATAACCGTAGTTGTTTTTTCTAATGTAATTATGCTTCATATTTATTACTTGGGTGTTCTCTAGTTGTAAAAAATTAGATGGCTGCACCAAAATCCCCAAGACTTAAAACAAAAAAACCCACCTTTCATCTTTTCCCCCAAGCTTAGTTCAACTAAAAACAAGGAGAGCAGGTAAAACCTTCAATTCAAAGTTTCATGCCCGCGAGTGAATTGGGCAGCCACCTGAGAAAGCAAAAATTGGAGCAAAATATTGCCTAGTCATGGATAGGCATTTCAAAATTGGCCGTCAAGCACACAAATTTTCATTTAGGCATCAAGAAATTGAAGACTATTTCTCCTACTCCAACTAACACACAAGCTGCCCACTAACCGATCAGAACCTCACTGTCCATATTCCCGTAGCAAAGGAAAAATGGTATCTAAATTAAAAATAAATCTATATTGCTTGAGCAAACAAGTATAAGGAGAGACAATTATTCTTTTAGGCATTGAAAAATGAAGAATTGTGATGCTCTCTCCTTTGAGAGAGTCATACTTCTGCCCACCTTCAGAAGCACATACTACTTATCTAGGGCTGTAAATTGAGCGAGCTAGCTCATGAGCATTAAACATTCAGCTCAGCTCGACTTGACTCGAAATTCGACATTTAAATATTCAGCTCAAACTCGACTCAAACTCGAATCCTACAAGTTGAGTTTGAGCAAGGCAGTATTTAATTCGACTTGACTCGGTTATAATTCCAAATCAACTCGTAGCTCGACTTGAACTCGACTCGTTAATATAATATAATAATATATATAATATCACTTGCCTACTCAAACACATTTAAAATAGTATATAAATCTTATTATTGACTATTTACTAGATTAATTACCTAAAATTATTAATCATCTACTTCCACCACTATCTATATTCTCACAAATAGAGCAATGACATAATAAAAAAAAATTAAAAAAATTCAAAAATCATTGAAGGTCATCCAAGGCATGAGGTATAGCTAAATTTTTACCTTCAAACCGGCTTTGACTTCAAACATGAGCTATCCATTTTAGCAGCAATAGTACAAACTGCATTACCAACTACATTTTGATACTAGATCAAAATCATACACGATAGTTCTAAATATATAGCAAAACGAAAGAGATAAATCAATGCCAATTTATGTAACACCCCATTTTTTTTGGTCCAAAGGTGGGCCAAAGTGCAATGTTGTAATTTGAAAAACTATTCATTGGACTACTCGTGTAAAATTTTACCGGATCTCAACCCTCGATAAGGCTTAAGACATGCAACCTTATAGGGTTTCATCACATATGCATGCTGATTCATACTAGCATAGAGAGGTTCTTAAACATTAGGATTCTATATGATCACCCTTAGCCACAATAGAGGTAGAACCTCCACTGTGACTATGAGTGGTGACTTTAAAAATGCTAATGTTCACTCTCAAATGTAGAAGAGGTGCACCCCGACTACAGTTTTGAGGTTGCATGCTGTGATATAAGCATTTTCTTACTACTTAGTTCAAATGATTCGTTATATTTCTTAATTTCTTACATGTAGATGAATGCATAAAATTTGAAAAAGGGTCGTTGTTACCTAGTCCACAAACCCGACATGTGCAAGAAAATAAAATAATTAAACACAGCATCATTGGATGCGAGGGCATCAAACCCTAACACCCGGACTTCACATGGGTCTTCAAGTGATGTGAATCGTATGCTCCTCCTACCCACGTTTCTTTATCACATACTCACACAGCTACAACAAATATGTTTTGCGTACCTGGTCAGCTCCTCATTGTGTTCCACGACTTTGAGGCTTATACCTTGCAGACGACAGTTAAAGTGCCCTAAAATGTATCTGCACCACAATGATAATGTAATGATATATAAAACACACGTGCACAATGACAATCAATTGACTTATCTTGAATCATAGAAGTTCATACAACTTCAGGGCTTATTTCGGTAACATGCTACATCTCAATTCATATTAACTCGATAATTAACACAAATACAACACAAAATCCCCCTCCATGAGCGGTTTGATCCATTCGCCTATGCTGGTCAAAAATACTAAACACCTAGATAAATGTTAGCAATCAAAGAATTGATTACTAGTCCTGTAGAGACTAGGAATATAGCATTACTGGCAAATGAGTATTTAAACACTCACAAAAAAGTTGTAGAAACTTCCAGAATCATACATGTAACACCCCGTTTCGGCTCACCCGTGAACCGACCCGGAAATGTCACTGGCGACCGAACCGTTCGCTAATCTACTGGGTTCGGTTAAGCCGACCCGGATCTGCCCTCGGTGTCTCAAGATGGAGATGTAAACATGAAATGCATGGATGGGATGCGTGGGTTCTAACGTAGTCCTATATGCATGCTATGATGTACAAGCAAAGACAAGACAAAATAATAAATGAGAAACCAAAAGAAAATATATACTATTTTATAAAAATACGGTAACACATAATAATCTACCCTGACATTCAACCATTATCTCATTCGTTTTTACCTGAGCCGAGTCTGAACTCCAAGGCTCCCTACTCATTCATATTTATCCATTCATTTCATATCAAGCGATTTATCTAAACAAACACATCAAAATTATCATTCACGTAGCAATAACACACCGTCATTATAGATTACACGCGGAAGGTACATGTGTGCGCGGTTCCGTTCTGCTCCTCCGCAGTCCCGACAGCTTTCATCCTTCGCATTTCTCACCTACATATATATAGAAAAACCGTCAGTAACGAGTGTTACTGGCCCGAAAAATAACTAATATCAATCTGGCACAGGAGAGCAAACTCTCATGTTGAATGAAAACCATATACTTCCTCAAGAACTCTCATCAGGGCACATACGGGAGCCGTCGCCCTCGGGTCGACAGCGTCCCCCTATCTTTCACATTCTCATGCCTCGACCATTTCTCTATTGCTTCTCGCGTCAAATTTCATTCCTTTCTGCCCTCTGCACCTTCCATATTACTCCTGGCCTTGAGCACGAAGGCCGAGTACTCTCAGGCAGTCGCCTTCAGTACCCTTTGAAACCACAAGTCTAGACATGCGCTGCAATGCAGTACCCGTGAACCTCCACACTTCTCCGGGTTTGAGGAACTCAAAGGTGGAGTTGTCAGGATCCCTCGGGAATGAAACGGCCCGCACACCATTCCAGAGCCCACTGTCGACACACACGTGCCCGCTCACGTAGCACGGTAGTCGGATTTCCCTCATTCAGTCTCTCACAAAAACACGAAAACTATACATATAAATAGGTCTGGGTTGGGATTTATACAATAGGCCCGAAGGCAACGTGAGCTGGATCTGAAGTTCGAAAACAAACTCGAGGGATCTCATCCTCGAGGGTTATTAATCCGGAAAATCGTTGGCTAAATGGCCCGAGTTAAGTGGGATTCGATAAGATGCCACTTAACTCGTCCTGCACATAATAAACCAAATACACAAGAGAGTAGCGTAAATCAGAGAACGAGTCCTAAACGGACCTGGTAGAAGCTCCAAACTGGTCCACGCGCCTAGGCGGCGAGCTCCTACACCGTACCTACACAATCAAGCTAAAAACTAACGCCCGCATGATGAATCACACATCCTATAGCATGCACACACAATCAACACAATCACTCATCAATCAACACACATTAACCTATATCAATTCTAGCAAGTCTACTTAGGCTAGTTTGTATTAGATCATGATCATCGCCTGCTTACCCTAATTAATTTCTTAACCTCTATTTTTAACACCACTTAATCAAACAAATTTCATATTTTATCCTTAATCAAATCTACATTTATATATATTATTATAACACACAATTCACCAATCCTAGCATGCAATTCTAATAATCAATACTTTCAAATAATTAAATTAAAATAAATTATACATCGCGTCGTCGAAATTCGGCGACGGCTAGGGTTTCCGTTTCGTGGCTCGAAACTCGAATTCGGCACCTAGCGACGTCCGAAGTCCGATCAGATTGGACCAGGTGCGTTCGGCGGATGATCCGGCGAATTTCCCACGAATCCAATTTTCCGGCAGTTCCGGCGAGTGTCAGCGGTTTTCCGGCGGATTCCGACGGTTTTCCGGTGATGATTCGGGACGGGGCAATCAAGGCGTCTATCGGCACTAGCTCGACGAGCTTGGTCCGATGGTGGTGTCAAACAAGGCAGCCGAGGCGGCGATGGCCGTCGACGGCAGTGGTGGCGTGCTCTGATCGGGGCTACGGCCGGCCTCGACGGCGCTCGGGACGGTAGGGGAAATGTCGGCGACGACGAGGGGTGGTCGTCGGGGTCACAGCGGCGACGGCGCGGCCCGGATGGTGGCGGAATCAGGCTCGGAGTGGCGACGGCCGAGGCGGCTTCACGAAGTCGCGGCGGCGCGCTTGCAGGCGATCGCTGGCCGGGGTTGGTCGTGGCTGCACGGCAAGGCGGGGCGGCGTCGATCTGCGGCAGCATGGCGTCGGCGGCGGGGGCAGCGACGAGCACGAGGGTTTGGAAGGGGGTAAGTGTCAGGAGGGAGAAAATTACCCTCGATGGCAGTTTCGTAATTAAGAATTGACTCGATTCCTACTCGAGTCAAAAAAATAACTAGTTCGTAATAAATTCTAAAAAAAATCTAGAAAAATATGGAAAAATTCCATAAAATAAAACAAACACAACAACATCCAAATGACATGCTCTATAACTAATAACCCACCCGAATATAATCCAACGCGTCCTAATGCGTTATTCGGCCTAAAACTATTTCTACGATCAAACATATAAAAAGAAAAAAATACTGCATACTTTCATATATTCAGATAACTCATATCTCACCATCTTCTCGACGTTATCATCATATATTCAGGTACACCTGACTCTCATCGCTCATAACTCACGGCTGGTCTCGACTTAGCACGCGGTTCATGAAACTGACTCGACTCGAACCAACGGTCGAACCGGCTGGTTCGGTAACGTAAAACCCTGACTCGAGTCACGGGTTTTACAATATAGGGTGATTAGCGAAGGCCAATGCGGCTACATATCATACCATAATTGCTTACAAAGAGGCATCTTTCAAACATATAAACATTCATATATTGTTTACGCCCTCACATTTTCCATATATCACCTGCCACAGTACCCATGTGGCTTGGAACCAATGTGCCACAATTTCCAGAAATGTACTGCATTCGCAATACCCTACGTACATTGCACCACTTAAGTGTAGAAGGGCTACTAGTCAATTTGCATATCTCCATACCACTTACTCTCTTATTCGTGAAATTTGTAAAAATATGCATACTTATATAATAGGCTTAGAGAAAAGGCTTATATCATACATTTCTAGAGTTTCAGTTCGAAAACCAACAAGGGATCTCATCCGTATAGTTTTATTAAACAAATGATAAAATGCGACTAAGTGGCCCAGCATTGAAGGGATCCAATAAAAGTGCCGCTGACAACGTCCTATCGTTTAAAACATGATTAAACGTGTCACTCAAGAGCCAAACATAAGGGAAGGAAGAGAGTCCTACGGACCTGGATGAGTGGAGCCGGGAGTCCTAAATCGATGAGTTCAACCTCGCGTAACTTAACATGGGATGGAATCTGAATCATAATTGGATTACACTGACACACAAGATGAGGCAAAACCTCCACACACGTACAGTATGTAAAACATACTTATTTTGCTTAGTAATTGTTTAATCCTCATTAGGTAGTGTAATTTAAGGTTTGGGGTTACAATTCTACTTAGTGCATGATTTCATACTTAGGGTTTTATTGTTGGACTTAATCGGATAATTTTTCAGACAGACCAAATGGTACCTGATTAATCTGAAATTTGAACCCCTAGTTCAAGACACCCTAAGCGTCTGTCATACACATTCACAAGTGATAATATGTGGATTATCATGTTGATTGAGTCTAATTAAGGTCGGATTAAAGTGCTCTGAATAGTACCCCATTACTGCACAACAAACTTCAAAATTTCGGCCCATGGGCCTGAGAAGTCCAAATGGGCTTGGGTCAATTAGAATAGTTATATAACACTTGAACGATTAGCCCATTAATATTTCAGGTCTAATTTCCTTGTAATTGAGACTAGGTAATCTTTCTAATCTTTATTTTTGATTTAGCAATTTTTGTAAATTTACCCAACTAGGGGTAGAATTAGAAAATTCTACAGAATTACATACATACCCAAATGCTCCAAAAATTAACATAGACAATACTAGGAAACTTATTATAGCCGTGTAATTTATTATATAATTTTTGCCACAGATGAATATATTTTCCGCAGATTTTTCAATTCAAATCATAGAAGTAGGATTATGTACTTAGTTCATATGTACTCCAAAAATCCGATCCAATTAACCATTAGAATAAATTTTGTTTAACTCTAAAATTTTCAAGGTTAGATGCAACAATTATTGGTTTAATAGGACACTGTTTTATAGATTTTTATATGATTTAATTTTTAGCCAAACATTTAACTTATCACATAATATAGGCAGTCAACACAGAACCCAACAGATGCACACAATGTTTCATTAATTTTGTTCTGGCCTTGAGGTAATTTTTAGTATGGTAAATTTATGATGTTAATATCACAACATTCTTAACATATGATCATAAGATATATTATGAAATTAAGATCATATCAAGGTGCAAAAATTGGGGAAATGGGTGATCAGGTCATTGGAACCTTGAAAGCTGCCACCTTTCATCCAATTTTGGATCTTTTCATGATCCTCCATGCCAAATAAGTCAACATGATCAAAACATAACATGTATATCTATGTCATGGGAAAACAAAAAGACCAAGATCATACAAATTGGACATCTAAAACATGAGTTATGAATTTTAAGCTAAACTAGTGCAGATCTAGACACACAGATGATACAAAAATCATAACTATTTATCTACGCATTATTATGACATGAAACCACCTCTAAATATTATTTAAGAGGCATATATACAAGTTGAAAATGTAATGAAAATGAAAATAACATCCATACATGAAACAACAACCCAATAAGAATAATTAACCAAAACCTGGAAAGAACATACCTTTAATTGTTCAAGGGGAGGTCACTTGGAGTTTTCCCACTCCAAGTTTTTCAACCCTTGAAAGAAAAACATCTTGGAAGGACAAGAAAGGATAGAGAGAGCTGAAATAGTGGAGAAGAAAGTTGGGAGAAGGAGTGGAAAGGTGAGGATGAGAGTGGGGTTTTATAAAAAAAGAGTGGTTGGTTTGGTGATGTCATAGGTATGGGTGTCATACCTATAAAGGTATGGGTGCAATACCTATAGAGGAATGATTGCAATACCTATAGAGGTATGTGTGCAATACCTATAGAGGTATGGGTTGGCTTGTGATGTCATATAAGTATGGGTTGGCTTGTGATGTCATATAGGTATGGGTTGGCTTGGTGATGCCATAGATGTATGGGTTGGCTTAGTGATGTCATAGAAGTATGGGTTGACATAGTGATGCCATAGAGGTATGGATGCCATACCTATAGAGAAATGAGTGTCATACTTATAGAGGTATAGGTGCCATAACTATAGAGGTATGTGTTAGATAGTTAAGGATGCATGGGTTGTGTTAGCTAAAAAGGCATGGGTTGGGTTATCTCAAAACCCAAAACTTATGGTTTTTACCCTTAAACGATTGGGCCCACCTCAGGAATTACATTGCAGGTCCCCAAAGGGGTTTGGACGGTCCAAAAGGTTATCAAACACATGGCAAACACACAAAATACACATAAGGAATGCAGTTCTGACATCTAATTATATATGATTAAATTGAACCAAATATGAAAAAAACCAGGTGTGCCGCATCCAAACAAGTGTATCAAATGCTAAAGGAGGCTAAGGTCGGGCAACTCATAAATACCTAGATACCATACATAAATATGCGACAAAATGGTCGAGTAAGACCCTCGATCCAGGTCACGACCGAACCAAAATTAAAATAACCAGGCGAAAAGCCTGGGTTTTACAATTTATGAACACAATATTTACTCAATTCAAAATATAACAAAGGGAATATAATTTTGCATTAAAAGATACTTCTTCGGATTCTTCCCGGCCTCTAATGTCCAATCGCCTCTTTCCTACTTGACTTCCAAAAGGTGCTTTCATGCCTCATCGGCTTATCTAGTTATTTATAAAAAAATATCACATAATTTTATGGGGAAAAATGTTAATAGAGGATGCACATTTATATTAAAAAATTCTTCATGTTTCCTAATAACATGATATGAAAAATATTTATATGAAAAAAAAAGGAAAGCACTAAATCAAACCCAATAAAATAAATACCCAACATGTATACAAAAAATAGAAATCAAAACACAGAAAATTGTGTTTTTTTAAAAAAATCAAGAAATTGGAAATTGGCCTAATTCAATTTAATTGTACAACATTTTATTAGATTTTATTATATATATTTTTTGTATTTTTGGGATTTATTTTATTATTATTGACTCGAATCGGGAACAAATCAAATATTATTTACAAAACTACACTTACATTCATTTTCTCCCGAACCTGAATCACCTCTTTCACTTCCTCTCATGGCTGCCCTCTTCTTTTGGCTGTCACCGCCACCGCTATGGCTGACCAGAGCCTTCTTCTCTAACCACCAACCCTGACCCATTGCCGTCCTACTCCGCCCGGACTGCGCCCTCGCTACCGGGCATTTCTCGAAGTGCAACTCTTCCTCTCCCAGCTGCCCTTTTCTTCTAGCCACCGCTGGTGCTTTGGCCAACTAGATCCTTCCTCTCAGACCACCATCCCCGAACCATCGCCGTCCTCCTCCACTCTACCCTCACCACTGGCCACCATTGTCCCATCCTCTTCGGGTTCAGTTGCCGACGAGTTTTCTCATCTCCACCACCTACAACAACATGAAATGGGCCATTAACCTATTTAATTTTTTTTTTTAATAAGGAAAAGGAGAAAGAACTTTGGAGAGTGACGTATCTTCTTCCTCACTTGTCCTTTTTTTATTTTTCCTCTCCCACCCCTAACCTCCTTCCTCTTCTTTGCTTTCTCCATTCTTTGTTTTCTACAATTCATGCAAGGACATATTTAATCCTTGATCTAAAATTTATTTGTTCGATCTTCTGCCTTGCGTTGCCTTTCGTTTCTTCTCATTTTTCTCTCTTTTCATTTTTTCTTTTTACTTTTATGAAACATTCATAGTGGAGCAAAGGGACAATTGGGGCAAAACTAAGAAAATTTAACGCAAAAAAGATTGAGTACAAAGCTGTAGCTGGAGATCAAATTAAACAACTTAATCATTACAGTGTTGATATATCTTTGATTGGTTTTTGTTTGTGTAAGGATCTGTACAAGGATATTACTCTTGTCGGTGAATTTTAGAAATAGTCAAGATGGTAAGATTTTGTCTTTGTTCATGTGTTTGCTTTTGGCTTTTGGCTTTTGGCTTTTGGCTTTTTTTTTCATTTAGGAGGGATTTGATTTATTTTGATGCAAACTATGGTTAGTTGTAGTTGCTTTGTCTCTAACTCCTCCGGGCACAGAAATTGTGATGATCTTATGTCGTTAAAATGTAATTTTGATAGTTTATATTCCTAAATTTCGAATCTTTACTTGGAAAAACCCAAATTGTGTTCTTTCAAACTATGAATGCAAGTTAGCTTCCATTTTGAATTGATGTGGCTTTAGATTGTTACCAATTGTGGAGTTTATATTAAAATTGTTTTGCATACCTTGTGATTTGATTTTTGTCTTTCAATAATTTAACTATTTTTTCTGCTGCCCTCTTTTGGTGGTAATGAAATTTAGCTATCATACATGAAGATGCTTATCTTTAAAATGTACTTTCTAATAATAATTGAAGCAAATATTAAATTGCAGGTGTTTTTATTCACTCATGTTTATACTTTATTTAAGATCTTACATAGTATTTGGTTGTTTTTTTTAAAGTAAAAGATGCATATATTTACATCAAACCACTAATTACAGAGTTTAACAATTCAAAATTTATATTTGAGTTTACGACAAGATGTAGCCTTTTCCAACCAATTAGCTAAATCCAGGTTGAAGTCTGGATAAAAGTTGTCTAAATATGGATGAACGGTATAAAATATAGACTTTGATTGTTTTTTCTTAATTTTGGGTTTACAATTCTAAGTATTTTAGTTTTTTGGAAAGATATACTATTGAATGGTGTGTTAGGTATTTTGTAAAAAAAATTGAAACGTGTTGAAACTTGAAAAAACCTTTTATAATTGAGATAGTTTATATAAATATGTTGATAGACTATTTTTTTTATTTTAATCTCTATAACTGTATGTTTTCTCTTAAATGAGCTATTTTACTTTATGATCGAGCTGGTTTCAAGTTCCCAAACAAACTGGTTTCAAACTCGTAAACGAACTAGTTTCAAGCTCCTAAACGAGATAGTTTCGAGCTCCCAAACGAGCTAGTTTCGAGCTCGCAACAAGCGGGCTTCGAGCTCATCAAAATTTAACAATTTATGTGTATTCAAGCTCAAACAACATAAAAAATGTTTGAGTCGATTTTAAGTATATAAGTATATATATATATATATATATATATATATATATATCAAAATTCATTCGATCTTTAGTTGAGTTCGAACAAATTTTGGGTTATTTGAATCAAGTTCGAGCACAAGTTGAGTTCGGCTTGCTCGCTCGTTAAGTAGCCTTACTTACCACTAGCAAAAGTTTGTTTTAAGGGGAGGTAGGAGACAATGGTAGAGGGGAGCTCGGGATGGGTGGCGAGCCATCTATTCTATATTAAATGAAGAGATGAGGGGGCATTTATAACCATAGAACAGATACAAAGCTTCAAGTATTTTTGGGCTCAAACTATTCTTAGTTGAGCCAATTGTTTGTTCTCCAATACTAAATGATGATTCGGAGGTGATGATTGACATAACAATGGCTAAAACATCTTGACTATTTTTTCTCAACTAGAATATTTTACTATGTTTAATCTCCACCATGATAATACTCATCTACTCTATACACAAAAAGAATAGTTGGTTCATTTAAATAATTCTCCAAATTAGTTCGTGTGGCTCATTTACTGAACATTCCATAATCAATTTGCTTACTCCTTGCAATCTCCTAGCTAGACTTCTAATAAGACGAATACATGATAAACTTTCAATTCCAATAATGGGTTTGTTTGACACACATCTAGCCCTAGATTTCACATCACTTGAATAAACATTATACATGTTTGTCAAATATTGTTTCAATTTTGTGACCATATCGTCTCCCTCTTCTTTGTAAATCGTGTGAAAATAGTATACAACAAAAGTTAGTTTTGATCTAGGGGTCCAAAATCAAAGCAATCGTTAATAACATATTTGCTTCTTCCCAATATTTATCAAACTTTTCCAACATTGCATTTCCCATTGATGACATTAAATATGACTCACTATGATTACCATTCCACCAATTGAAGCTTGAGATCACAAATCATATTGAAAAAAATATTTGATGTAGGATACTTAGTACCGAAAAAAGTTTCGGTTAACTTATAAAATGAAGCCAAACATTTATGTATCACTCTTAAATCATCTCACTTATCCTCAAAAGGACATATGAAATTCACATCAAAGCAACTATAACGTTCAAAAACATCTTTGAAATCTAAAGCCACACCAATCATTTTGTAAGTAAATTTCACCTAGCCTTCTTCACATCAAGCATTAAAGAATGTTTAGGAGCATTCAATTGACTTGCATATTTATAGAAATAATCACTCTTTATAGTTGAACCTTTAATATATTTCACACATTCACGAACTTGCTCTATAGACTTAGTAATCTCGTTCAACCCATCTTGAACAATTAGTTTAAAATAAGAGCACAACATTTCATGTGAAAGCAATCACCTCAAAGATTTGGAGTTCTACTTGAGAAAAAAGACTTCATTTTTTTTGCCACCCTATCACTTGCACTTGCATTGTCAAATACAACGGTAAAACCTTTTTATCAAGTTGTCACTTACAAATTTTACTAATAAGATATTTGGCAATGCATTCTCTGGAATGTCAACTTTCAACTTTTACAAAATTCAACACTTTTTTTGTAATTTCCAATTTTTACAAATAAAATAAGCCGTCAAAACAATAAAAGTAATATTTTGGTAATAAGTCCAAATATCACTAGTAAAACTAATTTGGCTCTTAACTTTTTCCAATATGTCAAACACTTTTTTTCTCCTTTTCATAAATTCCAAGACAATCTCTTGTAATTGTTCTCCTAGAAACTATGACAAATGTTGGTTATAAATTACTAACCCACGTTCTAAAGCGTTTATGTTCCACAATTGAAAACAAATACTCATGTAAAATTATTGCCTTGGCCACCTCTAATCTGCTCCTTGATCAAATTTCCAAACTTCTATTTCATTATCTCCATCTTTTTTCACTCACATCTTTAAAATTTATTGCACAATATCACCACTCATGTTTTTTATGCTATTCATTTTGAAATTAGGACATTTCCCTTCAACATGCCTCCATAAATAAGTAGTTCCATAACTTCCGGCTCCTTCTAACTTCTTTTTACAATAACAATAAATAACGCTTGTTCCATTCTTCTCATATTTTCTATCAAAATAGGCCCATATGCCGGATGTCATTTTTCTCTTTTTTGATAATGTAGTATCCATATATTTTCCTTCTTTAGCAATAGAATTTTCAATATCTTTTCCTCCTCCACTTTGTTCATTTATATTTAGTAATGAACTTGCATGATCCATTTTTAAAAAAACATATCAAATTATAAACATATAAGAAGAAGGAAAAAAATTCTACATCTATATGTCTATAACTATATCTCCCAAGTACCATAGGCATAAGATGTAATTATTAGGTTATGAATATACTTATATAAGTCATCTAACACATTTGTCTTAATAAAAAAATATAGGCCCGTAAACAATAAGACCTTCATAATTAGCATATTCAATTTTCTTGGTATGAAAAATAAGACCGTCATAGTTTAAAATAATGTGAGACAACTTAACAACATTGACAATTTAAATTGAGTAGGCAATAGATTTAAAATATACACACCATAATATCCATTTTCATTAGATTCTCACAAATTTTCTAGCATTTTATCATAATTATCACCATAAAAAATATCATTCCAATTATGTTCCACTCAAATAACATAAAAAACGTCACACATTTTCACCAATGTCAACATAAAAATTCTATTTTAATAAGCATAAGTGTGAGATCCCTCAACTTAGTCCACATCTAATACCTATCGAGATAAGATATTGTTTATAAGTAAGAATGGAATATAGATCTTTAACTTGGTTAACCACTTTTGAAGAAATGACTTAGCCATTACGTTGCACTTTGGGCCGAGGCATTATAATTGGTGTTAGAGTAACCTGGTTTTGTGTTAGATGGTGGGCTAGACTAAAGACGTTGGCTAAGGCTTCCGGTTACAGGTTAGATAAGGACGTGTGCTGAGGCTAGCAATGGGTTGAATGTAGGAATTTCAAGGACAAAATTTCCTAAGGTGGGTAGATTGTGAGATCCCTCAACTTAGTCCCACATCTAATACCTACCGGGATAAGATCCTATTTATAAGTAGGAATGGACTATAGATATTTAACTTGGTTAACCATATTTAAATAAATGACTCATTATGTTGTACTTTAAACCGGATCGTTACAATAAGTTTGTCAATAATTAGCCAAAGATCACTATAAGTATCATTGCAAAACAAGAACAAATAATAAGCATCATTGCAAAAAAATTCATCATCATTACTGTTTTTTATGATTACAAAATAAGAAAAAATCCTTTCTTATCATATGTTCGTCATTTTGACAAAAATTAACCATGCAAATCAAAATTAATAACATACAAAGCAGCAAGGAAAGATTCAACTAGTTTATTACCCACGACCAACCTACATGGCATAGGTGAAAAGAATCTATTATTGTCAAATACTGGCCATTTCTCCAATGTTTAACAATAACCATCCCAATAAACTCTACAAATTGATTATCTACAATGAATCAAACCAATCAATCTGAAGAAATAAATAGAGATGAAGGAAATACGATTAGAAAGCTTGAAGTTATTCATGTTCCATAATACGAAGGGAAGGCACGATGATCAGAGGAAGAGATGAAGGTACAATAAGGTGATGGTTGAAGGTGCTCCGGATATGATAGCAGGGGCGGTAGGGTGGCAGGCGGCAATGGATGGAGGAGGCGATGGGGGTGCAATAGGGTGGAGGGTGGCGATGGATGGAGGGGGAGATGGGGGCACGCAAGTGGCAGAGGGGGTCAGGGGGAGATAAGGGGCGTTGTAAACAGCACATCGCTCCATAGGGTAAGTTTTTTGATTTATGACTGTCCATGGACATTGCTTAGGCCCGACGGACAACTCAAACAATGATTCGGTCCGACAAGTTTTGTTCGACCAAATTTCAGACAAGCACAAACAACAACTTGTTCGACGTTTGTCCGACCAATGCCCACCCCTAAATACATGTATCATCCCCCGCCGTGAGCCTATCGATTCGTCCACCTCCATCGGTTATAGGCATGAATACACACCTACATATATATAGAAAAAATCATCATTAATCAAACAAGTATGATTACCAGTCGAAAATAACTATTGATAAAACAATACTGATTAATGAATATCCTAATACTCGCGAGAAATTATAATACTTCCAGAGTACAACACAAGGTAGCAAACTTATGTTGATATAATCGAATATCATAAAAATGTCGGATCAAATCAACGGCTTCATAGTTACATGCATACACACTTACATTTATGCACTTGCATCCTTCATATATTGCCCGCCACGGTACTCAAGTGACTTGGAACAATGTTAGTGTCATGATTTTAAAAAACGCGTTGTATTTATTGTACACTACTTACATTGCACTATTTTAGGTTATTCAGGAGTACTAGTGCAATTCATATATACCTATACCGCTCATTCTCATATTCGTGAAAATTGTAAAAAATTGCGTATACTTATATAATAGGCTTAGGTAGGGGCTTATATCACAATTTTTTTAGATTTTATAGTTCAAAAACTATCAAGGGATCTCATCCTTGAAGTTTTATTAAACTAAGAAAAAACTAGGCTAAGTAGCCCAACAATGGAGGGATCCAATAAAATACCTCTGACGCTATCTTACATCTAAATTTGGTAAAACCTCACTCTTGGAGCCAAACAGAGATGAAGTAGAAGAGTCCTCCTAATCTAGATGAGTCGACCTCTTCGTTTTGACTTGGCAAGCAAACTCTGCGTACCCTATCAAAGAGATGAAACCTAAATTTTGAATGGATCACATTGGCATGTAAAATGGGGCAACGCCTCCACACATGTGCAATTCAGAAAAACTTAATTATCTTACTTGGTGGAGTGTTAAACCTCATTATGAAACCTTATTGAGGGTTTGGTGTCGTAAGTACCCTTAGTGAAAAGTCACATACCTAGGTCCTCAAACAGACTTAATTGAACGATGTTTTGGACTGGCCATACGATATCCAAATGTGTTCAAATATGGACAAGTGGACTTTGATACTCTAAGCGGTTGGGGTAGGAATTTCAAAGTGTTGTCGCATGGGGCCAACATGGTAAATAAGACCCACTAAGGTCGGGATAAGATGCTAGGAATAGTCATCCTGGGACACGCATCAAGTTTACTAAGTGTTGTTCATGGGGTTGGAGACTTCAAATGGGCCTAGACAAGTGGGTAGTGCTAACCAACATAGTGGAATTGAATCTAGTAAGATTTGAGGTCTAAACACCAAGTATTTAGGCCTAAGAGGACTCAGAAATGGGAGGTATTGGCTATGTCATTTCTATAGTTGGGTCAATTGGGCTTGGGTAAATTCTAATGCAAGATCTACTGAGATACATGCTCTCAAATTATAATATAGTATTATAGGGACACAACCTAAAGTGTGGCTGAAATTTCATACAATATCATCACCACTGGTTTAGGTTTTTGGATTTTATATCCGGCAGTATTCCTGCACACTTTGAAAAAATGATTAAACTAACAACTTAAAATGATTTTAAAATTAAACCCAAACTTACAAGTTTCTAGTAGATAATTATTGAGCCCAACAATAATTTTTATAGATTTTATTAACCTCTTTTAATTAGCTCACAAACAAACACAAACTCGGCGCATGGCAAGGCATACAGACATCACAATATTCGCACCAAAAAATTTAGTGGTTTTGTACTTACCCTTTAAGTAGTTATCTTAGTGTAAAAATTTACATGAACAAGCCCACATACATATCAACAAACATGCATAAGGTGGACATCATCAGCAACCTCCATCATGGTGTAAAAATTGGAGAAATGTGCTGCCAATTCACACAAACTATGAAAATTCCCACATTTTACTAAGTTTGGCACCTCTACTCCATTATACAAGTCATATTAGATGAAGAGATGAATATCAGAGTTGTATATTTTAACTTCATGAACACAACAAACTAAACATAAAGGAAAAAGGCTACTAGAACATGACTTATGAATTTTCTACCAGATTTATGAAAAATAATGACCATTGAGCATTTAAAAATATGTAAAAATCAATTTACAAATTATGCAATTACCACCTTTTCACTCCTAATGCAACCAGATACAAGGTAAAAAACATAAAAAAACAAAAATGCAACAACCTATGCTAATCTAGTACCAAACACACACAACAAGTAAGAAGTCGAGGGGGGCCGATGAAAAATGAAAATTAGGCCGAGACGGTGTACTGTTCAACTAGGTGGCACCAAGCAATAAGGGAGACTAAGGTCATTACTCATACATACCACACCATATACACACACACGACAAAAAAGGTCGAGCAAGCAATTGGATCTAGGTCAAGGCTGAACAAAAACTAAAACCGGTCCCTCTTTTGATTAAGTTCAAAAAATCACTTGATATTTGACTAAATGAAAGCTTAGTTTAATATCCAAACTAAAGTTAAATGAAGTGAGTATTGATTTTGTTGGTGTCGTCCTCCTCTATGTTCCTGAGTGTGAAAAACCCAACAAGGCCCTATGGCTTGGGTTGTGGTATTGGGTTGTGCAAAGAAACCCATTTTGGCCCGTTTATGCGTGTAACCCATTTAGACATATTTTGTGACAGTTTATGTCTAACTTTTGCAGGGAGAGAATGTATTTTATGTTTGGAGGCCTAAATTATATGAGAGATCAAAAGGAAGAAAATGGTGAAGGACTGATTTGGTGTTAGCAAAATATAGAAGTCTGGAATTCAATTTGGATCATCGACTCATCATTTCGTCATCATTATTCACGGACTTCGGAGATTTCCTTTCTCTTGTATTAATTGTCCTATTTGTTGGTGATTTGTTTGTTCTCTATTTGGGAGTTTGTTCTCTGAGGATTATATGATTATAATTGTTGAATAATAATGGTGAATTTGGGCAGGTTGCCACGATGGTTTTTACCATCGATTTGGTGGTTTTTTCACTTAAAATTTGGTGCCTCCTTTATTTTCTAATTTTGTGTTTTTCATGATCAAACTATCTTTATTGTTGCCGATTTTGGGATTTTATTTGTGGTAAATCCCAACATATTTACATCCACTTGATTCATATTGATTCAAAATGTCATATATTGTATAGATAATTGGAATTTCAGTAGTACTTCATTATATTCAATTTAATTAAATAAATTAAACTAAAACAATTAAACATAATGATGTGATAAATTAAACTGAGATATATTTGTTGTTAAAATAATAAAAATTTTATGTAAATTTTACTACATAGCTCATTGCGCTAATTTGAGCTCATCATGAGTAAGTCAACACCGTTAGATATAATTGAGATTTTTTACTAATTTTTAATCTGAATAGCAAGAGAGAGTGACTTATATGTTATGACGCAAATCAATTATAGAATAACATATAACAACTATAATTGTAAATGATGCATCTTTGAGATAATTAAGATGACTAAGATGACATATACCAAGTTTTGTTGTTCAAATTTTAGTACCAAGATACTGGAGGAGAGAGTCCAAGCTTTGCGAATGTTGGCTCACAAGGTAGCCAACTTTGCTCGTATACCATTGCAACATATGTTTCTGGTTTGTTGCAATGGTACAAAATGCCCAGCCATATTTCAGAGTCCCCTGCAAAGTGAGCCCATTAATATCAAATATTGCACAAACCCATCACACTATTTTGCCCTATATATGTTTTATCTTAATGTTAAAACTTAAATATATGGATACTGGAATAATTTTTTGATAAGATATTTTTACAGTACTACCATGCGAACCTCCTAATTATCAAATATGAACCAAAATTATTTTTTGTTTTATATGTGTTATTATTGCTTTTTTATGTATTTGTAATTTATTTGAGATGATTAATATAATACTTATACATGAAATATTTTTAAGTGTGATTATAATGGTTAAATCATATTATAACTTTGTTAATTATAAAAATAATAGTTAATTTGAATATATATTTAATAATTTTGGTTTTAAATAAACCAAACTGTAATATTTTGATTCAGTTTAGTATAATTTTAGAGAAAGTTTGGGTTTGATTTAAAATAAAATTTTAATAGCCCGATCTTATTTGATCAATTCAGTTCGGTTGGTTTGAAACCTGAGTCATCTACATTTTGCCCTACTTTATTGCAATACTCGGCAATTTTAACATTTTTTGAGTATTGTATAGATTAGCCACATCAACTTTAAACATTCATATCTCTCGGATTTATTACCCCAAAAGTATCAAATTTTAGGGAAGAAAGCAGATGTCCCAAAGTTTTTAGTGCAAAAACAAATCATCGTCAATCAGAGTTCTACACACTGAGTTATGAATTTTATAAGTCGATGGATAAATCCGAAAAACCCAATACGTGGAATATGGACAAGATATTTCTATCTGACAAACTGTTTTGACAGAACTTATGGTTCATTAGAAATAATAAGATTATAAAATACGGAGTATATATTTTCTTAATGGAAATAGAATGTTAAAGAACTCGTTCACAAAGCTTTAGCTAGTCTAAATAAAGAAACAAGTTAATAAGTAAGCAGACAACATAGGGGAAAAAATTATGGTGAATAAGTTGGACGCAGTCATATGTGAACCCACTATATTGACAACAAGGTGTCCATTAGGATAAAATAAAAATAAATGTGAGGCTAAACACTTAAGGTTGACTAGTGGGTTAATTTAAGTAGATGCAAATATGTTATTAGTGATCTTCAACCTATATTGCACTAATAGGGGAATTTCTGATTAAAGATACAGGCTATGTTTGTCTTAGAAGAGGTTTCTTAAATCGTATAGGATTTGTTAGAAATTTTAGTTGCTTAAACAATCAGTGGTTTAACAAACATGTAGAAACTCCTTATTCTTTTGTCCTAGCGGGTAAAGAAGTGGTTATTTAGGTCTAAGATGGGTAAGGGGGTATATAAGGATATAAGAGAGGCTCTCTCTCCTACTCAACATCTCACCTATCCTTTCCCCTCTTGGCTGCGACATTCAGACCATTTTCTCACTTTTTCCTTGGTTACTTTGTGAAGAAAATGTCTTCTAACCTTTCTTCCTTCGAGTTTAGGCAAATTTGGATAAATTTTTACCGGTTCATCAAGGAAGGAGCATTAGGAGTTGAGTTCTAGAGAAATTGAACAAGGTTAAAGGTTGGTAATTGAAACCCAAATCATAATTTCATGAAGAGTATACATAGATATCATTAATTATGATATTGTGTGATTTATTTGAAAGATTTATGCAAAGATCATGTAAAAGTTTATATTTCTATGCAAGTTTCATGGCAGAATGTGATGAATTTATCATAATATAATTAAAATTATGATGATGATTATGAATTCTTTGTATAATTAAGTTTAAAGTTATGTTCTAATTTCTAGATACATGTTGAATAAGAATCATGAAGAAAGTTAATATTTTTCCATGTTTAATCAAAAAGTTGATTATCTCTATTTAGATTGTTTAAAATCTCCTAGAAACATGACTCGACGTTGATATATAAATTAAGAGAGTTATAGATTAGAATTTAAAGAAATCACATAAAATAGAACTTGTAGATCTGAAAATAAGTTGTCCAACGCAACATGAATCATTTAAATTGGAGCTTATATATTGGACATTATGACGGACTTACTTTAGGGGTAAAAATGTTTAATTTCATATTTGAATCCGAGTTAAATTAGAACTTGTAATTGCTTATTAAAACATATATTAAGCATATTCAAGTGCTTCTTAAAAGCTAGAAATAAGGTATCTAAAAATAAGATAAAGGTGACTTATTTTTATTTTTTATGGACATGTATGTGTTTGGTCATTATTAAATCATTATTAAATTAGTTAATAATAAATGATAATAATTATGTATAATTATGATAATATTAGTCTAAATAACTAATGTCATTATGTTATAAAACCCTATGACATATGTGGTGTAAAATATAACTTATTTATCAGAATAATGCATGACTAATGTCTAAGAGGTAGTTTATATTCATTTTGATAAAAAATGTTATATGATATATGGTTTAATTCTATTGATCTTGATGTAAGTAAGAATCAATGAATGACCATGAAAGTACAAATGAAGTATAAATTCCATTATATTATCTTATGATTATGGTGTACAGTTATTCTATTAATGTATGCTCAAGACATTCATGAACAATCATTTAGGATAGGGTGATTAATGATACTAAACTTATGTGATTGTTCATGCTAAGGGCACATTATAGATAAGTACAATCGCAACGGTATTCAGGTCCATTTAGTCGTTATTTGAGGAGTCTTAGGATCCATGATTTTATATGCTTTGCCTATTTAGAGGTGTGATTTGTTTGTCATTGTTTTCAATCGAAAACAAAACATATAATATGATTACACATGATAAGAAATAAATAAAATAAGATATATAATTAAGACATATATTTCATATTTTTACATGTTAATTTTAGGCAGTAGGCCAACGACTTAGCTATTTTCAGTGGAGACAAGGCATCCAGGAACCTAGACATCTTGGATAGTTTGCTATATGTTTATGACTTGTTTAGTAAACGTATTATTCTGAGTGACTGTGGTGCACTCCCTTTGAGCAAGAGACACCGTTTATGGTGGAGTCGCAAAACTTTATGCTATCAAAATGCTAATGTCTCTACCGCGCAAGTAATCACATGTGGGTGTATGTTATGATATTGGGTTTGGCGTGGCTATGTAATTTTTAATAAGTTATTTGTAAACTCATTACGTATTAGGTTTATTTAATGAATTAAGTGTGAATAAGTTAATTAGTTACTTAGTTAATTTTAAGTTAATTTGATTTATGATATGTTATGCAATCTATATTTTCAATTATGTTATGTTATGTTACGATTATGTTATTTTTCTTGCAGTTTATGAATTACGATTATGTTATGTTATGTAATAATCAAATGGAATTGATATTAACACAACTTAAGCGAATGTTCGTTAATCGTGTTTTGATTTATATTATATGTTATATATTTAGTTGTGGGCATAATATCATTAGTGATACTAAATGAAAATGTAATGATGTTTGCAAGTATAAAGCTAAAATATGAAGGAAAAATGGAGAAGCTCAACCTTAAGAATTTTATCACATTGAAAGTTAGAAGATGTTATGGCCGAACATGTTAAACTCGGAGGACAAGTATAGTGTTGATATTTAACAGCGATGACTCGTAAAAGTTACTCAAGCGCGGTGTTTTATTTATGTTACGTTATGCATGGTAACGACATTGGTTAAAGGCTTATGCATATTAAAAAACTTGGGCCGTTATAGTTATAGCCTTTAAGAAACATTTACATAAATGGATACATGAATAATGTATTTTTATAACCGACCATAATAAGATGAGTGAGAAATCTAGTCCTCTCTAATGGGTGGGTAATTTCTGTTATACATTAAAGCAGCTACCTATCTGTGCCTGGTGATTGAAAGGACGTATGAAAGAGAAATTAGGTCTTTGCTTTCTTAATAGAATCAAGTGCACTTTTAATCACTATATACAAGATTTATATATATTTAAGTTTCAACATATGTATGATCTGACTTCAACAAAATGAAATCATTAAAAATAAATAGTTAATCATGACAAAAGAATGATTCACTTATAATAGAGAATAATTAATATAAGCAACAAGTACATTTAATGTCAGCCCTTATAATAATAGTCCGATGATGAGGGTAGTATTATCCAAGTCAAAAAAGTTCACTTATGTGATCTACATTAATAGCTAGATTTAATTGTTGACGATACGGGAACAAGACATCTTTTTATTATAACCATTGGAAAAACTTACAAAGGCATTTCATGTTAGGTTTAATTTTTATAAAACCGAGCCCATCATACTAGTTTAGCCCAATTTCTGCTTTTATCTTTTGTTTTTTGGTACCTCTTAGATCCAATTTTGTGGAAATAAAGTCCTTAATAATGAGGCATTCAATTACAATCTTAAGAAAATAAAAAATAAAAAATAAAAAAACAAATTGTTATAAAATAAAGCCCATAATATTGCTTGGAAGAAAAGAAAATCTCATCATATTAATTTATGCCAATATATATATATATATTATCTTGCATTGTTTGGTTGCCATGTATCTTATCTTATTTTTATCAAAACTAATTGGCATATCGCATCATACGCAACATACGTTAGAAATAGGCTCCGATTTCTTCAGAGATAAACTTCCGTTGAATGACAAGATATATTATAATGATAAGATTTATCATTTTTATTTTTGTTTTATTTTGATCGACGGTATATCCTATTTTTAATCAAGCTCAATTTTTAACAACTCTTTTATTAATAAGGGTTGATGAGGTGAATAGAGTGATTCATTGGCAACCTCAAGAACAACTTCTAGGAATATCATGCTAGAGCAAGTGGTCACAACTATGTAATGTTAGTGTGAATACAATGACTAATATAATTGTTTGGTGTAACTTAATTATTTCTCAATGCTCACCCCTAATAGTCTCTCCCACTCAATCAAAATTTATAATCATTCACCTTTCACAGTTAGGCAATGTAATTGCTCACACTTATGTAACATATACCTAAAGTACAATGGCCATATATCAAGCCCTAGGCGACACAAATTTGAGTCTAATTGAGGAAATTAAAAAAACTGGAAAATAGTGCAATTTTTTCATTATGGGTATAATAATTTTCAATCTCGCTAAAATTTTCAAAAACCAATATATTAGTTTTCATCATCAATCACATATTAACTATCTACACCTGCAAGGTGCAAATAAGTTAATTAGGAATTGGGAATATAGACATAGTACATTCCCATCCTAATTGCCAAACTACTAGTGTTCAACCAACCTGAGTGACCTATTAAGTTAGGTTCATGTTAGTATCCTACCTTCCTTTCTGACCACATCAAATTGGTTGTCAGTGTCAAACATATAAAGACTATGATAATGAAATTATTCTAACCATCTCTATCAAAATTGAAAGCTTGGCTGGCTAGCCATATGCACATCGATGACAATTTACTAAACCAATCCCATAAACCAGATTTGTCCCTCAAATCGACCATGTTTGTTAACATCACCCTATGAGAAGCAGAAAAGAGAGAGAGAGAGTAAAACCAGCGGTCCTAAGTTTTTATGAAGAAGGAGACGAAAAAGATAAGAGCAGCGGCGAGAAGCCGGCAAGGCGGCAACACATGGAGGCCAATAAATGAAAGATTATGCAAAGTTGTGTAAATTTTACTCATTGTCATATCGTATTTGTGAATATATAAAAATTATTTTAATATGTATTAAAAATTTTGTGTGAACCATATTATTAATTTAATATTAGCTAAAGATACAACAAAAATTAAAAATAATAAATCAAATTCTTATATTTTATTTTCTCATTTAATTAAAGTATATCTTTAAAATCAATTTAGAATATATATCTGAGATATAAAATTATTAAAATTTATCTTACGAGATTTCATCTATAAAATTAAAATGTATCTAAATTATAAGTAGTAAATAGCATGATATTTTGACAAATGTATATTATTTTTGTACTAAATTTAAAAATAACCTATAATATCGAATATAAATATTTAAAACTATTACTAGACGGGCGTTTAGGGAGCAAGAGGGATTTGAATCTTCAGCAGAGTGAGAGTCAACGGGGCAGGTGTCAGGTAGCTGTCAGCCGTTGGCATGAATTGAATTCCACCAGCTTTTGTGCCATGAGTTGTTATGTCTAACCATAGCTGCAAGTGAGTGGTGGCTCTTGGCTTCGTCAACCAGAGTTGTTGGCTCAGAGTTGACGTAGAACTTGAAATTATATGACATTAATGATACATACCTAATTTGACCTTGTTCGACTCTTCCATCTTTGTTCCGGCTAATTGTGATAGAAACACTTAATCACAAATACTTTAAATATTAATGGACGGATTATTGTGGTTAGTGCGTAAAAATTATACATATATTACTATCAATTGACCTTATTGATGACAAAAGAGTTGCATTCTCCAAAAAAGAGGAGATTCTACCAATTAAAATAGAACAAAAAATTTAATTATTCGATCTATCTCGTTTAATTTGAATTGTTTTAAAAATTAAAATGTACCTCTAAAATATCAAATTATTATACTCTATCTTATTATTTAGTGAGACTCTATATAAAAATAGTGTCAATCTGTACCAGGTCATGCATGGTGTGACAATTTGATTAATTTTTCCACATATCAAAAACTAATTTACCCATAAGGCTAATGTGAATTTCAAGACATTAATTTCTCCACTAAAAAGAAGAATAGAGATAAAATAGAAGTCAAAAAATGTATAGAACTAATTAATGAGCTTTTGGAGACTTGCATATCAGTCGAGTTTTGTCATATTTATTGTAAATTGCCATATAATCCCGGTAACCCTATATTTAAGAAAATAAATTTGAATTGCCATATAATTCCACAAACTCGATCTTCATTGTCATAGCCTCTAATGAAATTTTGTCAATTCGTGGTGAGATTTCGCTAAAAATATAAGAAAACATTATTCAATATTACGAAATTAATGTCTTGAAATTCATACTATGAACTAATTTGCAAGTCAAAATCCAACCGATTAGCTGTTATTATATGAATATTAATTGTTCTTTGTAGTACCTTATTATTATTACCATGATTCTACTAAAATTACAATGGTTAATTAAAATTGGGAAAGACCAAACTACAACCATTTTAATTTAGTTCTTTGGAGTGAAAAAGGCAAGTTCAATGACCAAATGCTTCCTGTCCACAAAATGAGCATAGTTTTATATGACAAATCATAGTTGTGCATTATGCGCTATCTGGGTCCAAACCCTTTTCTCCTCCTCTCCACCTTTCGTCTCTGTACGCTCTCTATTTAATGTTTATGCCGAGACAACCATTAAAGGAATTGATGGCCTGTTGAAGGAATGGACACAAACCAAAAGGTTGCAATTGATCGGTCAGTTTATTGTTTTGATTTTTTACCATTTAAAAAATAATTAAAATTATAATTTTTAAAACTTTTTTAGCTCTAAAAGTTTTTTAAGTCAGGCTCCAATCTAAAGGTTGCCGAGTCAAACTCAATAGATAGTTCTATACTGATTGATTTTAGAAATCAAATCATAAAAGTTGTAAGAACATATTATTTTTAGTATAGATTAGGTAAATTAATATTTTAAAGTAATGTAGATTATATATCTATCAATTTCAAGTGGTAAAAGAGTAATATATTCTAATTTTATACAATTATTTATTTATATAATTAAAATTTTAATATAACTGACTTCGACTCTGCTTGAAGTCAACTCCACTCCATGGCAAGTTGAATCGAGTCCGAGTTTTGAGTTTTTAAAGAATGATTACAATAAATAATAAATTTAACTGTACTATTTTTATTTTAAAATGAAAGTGATAAGAGCCTATCTCGTCACCATTTTATTGATTTACTATTTTAATGAACATAGTGTTTTATTTTTGGAAATAAAAATATAATTATATTGACTTATATAAATTAGGAAAGAAGTCACATTGTGTGCAACTTATTTTAGATATAAATTTTAATTTCATAAATAAATCCTCATGAAATAATGAGAGAGATTTCAATTTTTAAAGATAGATTCTAATTAAATGAGAAAATATATAAATTTGAATTTCATTAATAATTCTTATGGAATAATGAGATAAACACCAATTTTTAAAGATAGACTCTAATTAAATGAGATTATATACTATAAAAAATTGATATATTTTCTTTTATTTTGTTATATTTTGATTGGTCGAATCTTCCACTTTATATCAAATCAAGACTTTGAGTTCTCCTCTAATAGATAAGAAATACTATTTTACTATGTTTAATTAAAATTTTACATTATCAAAGCATTTTAAAAAGTTGGTTTACTTTTAATATGTTGTGCAAGTGTCACCAAATTTGTGAACTTGATAAGAGTATTGTATTACTAAAGAGTTATGTGGTTATAATTCAAATTTACTAATTATTAATTGTTTATTGCAGTCAAAATGATCAAAAATTAGTAATAGGAGACAATTAAAAAAACAGTGCAATAATAATTAATGGTCGAAAAATTAATACATCAAAATGATAAATACTTTTGATTGCATCGTAACTGCACTGACGGCAACAATAACTATTGTCATGAATTTTGGTTTTGTGAAATTGCTTTGGCTTGGCCTCCATGACTTTGGTCGTTTGATTTACAGTTTGCATGTTGAAATGATCATGGAATCCATGCATGAATTTATGTGAACATAGTGGTGATTTAGTCTGTTTTGATTAAAGATTTGAATGAGAACTTTCATGCATGGTGCATTCATGGTTTATGGTAGTGTGAAAGAGAGAGAGACAAGGTGTGTCACAGCTGCAATTAGGGCGGTTGAAAGCTTGAGTAAGCTTAATTTGACTTGGTACTGGACTGTAAAAATTTTATTAAAGCCTTCGTTTAAAATTAAATAAGAGGGGCCTGTGCTCGATATTTTTATAAAAAATATATGATTTTAGATAATACATATTAGATTTCTTTCTAAAAATTTAATTAAATTGTAAGAGAGCATCATATAATAACAATTTTAAATAAAAATATACCTAATTATGTTATTCTTTATGCATGATTATATTAATTTGAAATATGTTGGTTTTAAAATTAAAGTTTTGTACGAATTATACAAAAGTAGAGTATTCGCTGTTAGTCTTTACAAATCAAGGATTTCAACTAATACTCGAATACTAATTGACTCGATTAAAACTCAAGATCAAATGAGTCAACCAAATACGTCACAGCCATAGCTGCAATGAAGGTGGAAAGTAAACAGGTTTAATGCCCAGAAGCAAGCACTCATCTTAATCTGCACAAATACCATTGAACAATGACATTGCTCTTTATCTAATTACCAATCGAAAGAGGACGAGGTACAATACATTCTTAATAAACTCATTTGGACGAGGAACATCAATGCCATTTGACATCTTTTCAAAGTGAGAACTTCCAAACAAAAACTCCAGATAATGTCCCTGTCTGTTACCCTGGCATACATATTGACAAAGCTATCCAAAAGAATTGGTACTTTTGTGTTGATTTCCATATATAACCTGTAAGGCAGATGTGAAGGAACAATCTATGCCCTTGGAGAAGGAACTGGGCCATGTCTGCAGGGGAATGATATGGATGCCGGGTTGTCAAAACTTCAAATGGATGACAAAGACACCTTAGAAGTTTATGTTCCACAGGCAAGACATTCGAGAGATTTACTCTATATGGTTTGGCTTGTAATTATGCGGGGAAGGTTTGCTTGCTCTAACATCTGATGCATGCATTGAAAAGATTTAGTACTTGAACTGTTTCATGTGTAAGTAAAAAAAGCCAAGCTAGCCATATGGTTTAAGCTCGAACGAGAACTAAGCCATGCAGATAGAAATAGAAAAAGTAGAGAGGGAAAGAGCTAGAGATAGAGATGGAAAGAGGGAGGCATTGGGGAGTTGGGGAAGAGCATTGATGAAGAGGGAGCAAATTGAGGTGGAAGTCTGTTGGCCCTTTGTGTTAGCATTCAAAACCCCCCACCTGTATTTCTCCTTCCCTCCCCTTATTACCACCAAACTGTCCTCTCTCTCTAAAAATATCAAACCATGCTATTTTAATTCATCACCTTCAAAGGGCTTCAATCCAATCCACACGCTCCTAACCAATCACCCTTTTAATTAATTGTCACCTCTCCACTTCACTTCTTGCTGATAAGCACTTCACTTAGCAGCCATTAATGCACAGCTAGTGATAAAACTTTCCAGCTTCCAAAGCCAGGCATGGCTACAAAGCTACTCTTGAGCGCTATGAGCTTTGCATCTCAATTTTTCAGAGAATCCAGAAAGACCATCTTGCCTCAATAACCTATCTCAACTTGTTCTTCCCAACTCCCTTGGTTGGTTGTAAGTTTGTAACCTCTTCCTTCTATTTTCTCTTCCATTTACTGCATGCCCATCGAAGTGTGAGGATTGGGCAACATGGACTTCGGTGGGAAGCAGGCGTTTCCATTGGGTGGGTTGGGAGGGAAGGAGGATGGGAAAGAAGGGGAAGGGCCTAAGAAGAAGGTCCCCTTCTTCAAGCTCTTTGCCTTTGCAAACTTCTATGACTATGTTCTCATGGCAATTGGATCCCTCGGAGCTTGCGTCCATGGCGCCTCTGTTCCAGTTTTCTTCATCTTCTTTGGCAAACTCATCAACATCATTGGAATTGCCTATCTCTTCCCAGCTTCTGTGTCACACAGGGTGGCCAAGGTGAGCTTCCATTGCATGCATTAATGGCTTCCATCAATTGGGTTTCTGACCGCCATCCATACTGATCCTGTTTAGTTAATCTGGTGCAGTATTCTCTGCAATTGCTCTACCTGGGCATTGTCATACTCTTCTCATCTTGGACAGGTGACCATCAAAGATCAAGTTCACATATGCATTAAAGTGATTGGTTTACTGATAAAACATGAGAGATTGTGTTTGTTTGGGATGAAACAGAGGTGGCCTGCTGGATGCACACTGGGGAAAGACAAGCGACAAAGATGAGATTGACATATCTGAAAGCCATGTTGAGTCAAGACATCAGCACCTTTGACACAGAGGCCTCAACTGGTGCAGTGATCTCTGCCATTACCAGTGATGTTATAGTGGTTCAAGATGCAATCTCTGAGAAAGTATGTCTTCTCCACACCATATGCCTGATAACTACTTCCATATTCCTCTCAAATTCATCAATTTCGCACCTACTACACCATATGCAAACTCTACTACCATGTAAAGTTTTAGATGATTAATCAAACTAGTAATATTTACTAAAGAAAATTAGCTCAAAAACTCATCTTTTTGTAATATGATAATTAGAGCCAGCGGAATTCGTTGAGCAGCTAGAATATTTTATAATACACAGGCTTCCTTTGAGTATTGTTGGTTTCTCAGATTCAGAGGTAGAAAGTGATTCATACTTCCATTATACAGCATTAAGCACACACACACACTCTGCATGCCAAGAAGAGAAAAAAGAAGATGAAGTAGTAATAGGAGGTCACATTAGCTGTTATTTAGATTTCTTTCTTCTGATGGGTGGATAGAAGGTGAACAACATGGTGTCTTAACATTGAATAGAGAGATGGATGGCATTAAAGAGGGTGGTTCTTACTAAAGCTGGCATTGCAGTGATCTTCCATGGTAAAACCAAAAACCACTTAGCTTGCTAAGGTTAGACCGGGCAGGTCCTTCTGGGTCCATGGCGAACATCGATCGTCCTCTGTGATTGCATTTGTGTCATAGAATATTTCGCAGAGACAGTTTTGTCTGCCAAAAAAAGCGGTGATTCAATAGTCTTCGCAACTCACCTGTTTGTGTTGCAGGTTGGGAACTTCCTACACTACATAAGCCGGTTTTTTGCCGGGTTTTTGATAGGCTTCATAAGGGTGTGGCAGATCAGCTTGGTCACCTTGTCTATAGTGCCCTTGATTGCTCTTGCAGGTGGTATCTATGCATTTGTAGCGGTGGGATTGATGGCTAGTGTTAGAAAATCATATGTCAAGGCCGGTGAAATTGCAGAAGAGGTAAGCAAAAAGACGCCCAACTGGATTATAATATTTAAGCAATTGTTGACAAAAAACTTGCCGCGTTAAGGTGTTGATAAGAATGCCGGGTATGATGAATTAGATGAAATTTTGAGATTTGATGCAGGCGATTGCAAACATAAGGACAGTTCATGCATTTGTGGGGGAGGAGAAAGCAGTTAGTACATACATGGATGCACTGCAAAAGACTTACAAGTACGGCACAAAGGCAGGGCTGGCCAAGGGCCTGGGGCTTGGATCATTGCACTGCATTCTCTTCCTCTCATGGGCATTGCTTGTGTGGTTCACGAGCATTATTGTGCACAAGGACATTGCCAATGGTGGTGACTCCTTCACCACCATGCTTAATGTTGTCATTTCTGGCCTGTAAGTAATTCATAATCACTAACCAATGTAATGAACTATTACAATTTTCGCCGAAATAATCGCGAGATCACTCCAACTATATTTTGCAGATCACTTGGATTGGCAGGCCCAAACCTGTCAACATTCATCCAAGCAAGAGTGGCAGCCTATCCAATCTTTGAAATGATAGAGAGGAATACGGTGATCAAAACCAGCTCCAAAACAGGAGCAACACAATCCAAAGTGGAAGGCCACGTCCAATTCAATGATGTTTGCTTCAGCTACCCGTCTCGACCAGACGTCGTAATCTTCGACAAGCTCCGGCTCGACATCCCTGCCGGAAAAATCGTGGCCTTGGTCGGTGGGAGCGGCTCCGGCAAGAGCACAGTCATCTCCTTGATTGAGAGATTTTATGAGCCTCAATCAGGGGAGATACTGCTCGATGGGCATGACATTAGAGGGCTTGATCTCAAGTGGTTGAGGCAGCAGATTGGGCTCGTTAATCAGGAGCCTGCTCTCTTTGCAACAAGCATTAGGGAGAACATTTTATATGGTAAAGATGATGCTACTCTTGATGAGATTACAAGAGCCGCCAAGCTTTCAGAAGCCGTTTCTTTCATCAACAATCTTCCTGACAGATATGAAACCCAGGTAGTTGAATTGAGAGCTATAATTCATCACCATATTTCATTTACTTAATGATACCTCTGTGAATATTGGTTCCATTCTTTGTGTTATTACATTACGACAGAGATGGCACAAAACCCAAATAAACTACATCACCAAACAATAGTTGGCACGGAACCAATATAAAAGTAATTGATTTGACATCACTTTAGTCTTTACATTTTTTACTCCATGTTTTTTTACTTACATAAGATTGTTTGAGCTGTTCTACTTCCACATCCAAGCATAGTTGAAACTTTCGGCATGGATTTTGACCTCAGTTTCTATGGTATTTTATTTGAGCTACCTATGATAAAATTTTTGAACTGAACTCAAAATTTCATAAAATTATTTCTCTGTATAAATTTTAACAAAAGTAGTTGCGAGTTGAATAGTGGAACCAGCTTCTTTAAAAATGCAGGATAATGTTGGTAGAATCGATCTTTTATTAGTTGAGTACTCCTGTACACCAAATGTTATTTTAATTATAAATTCTGATTGAATCCGATTTTAAAAATATATTTTAATTGAACGAGAAGGCAAATTATAATAATTTAATTTTTTAATTATATTTTAATTAGTTGAATCTCTTACTTTTAATTAAAATTTGACTTTTAATTCTATTTTTTATTTATAAAAATAGATTTCAACAACAATGGTGAAATTTTACCATCCACCACGTTATAAATTTCTCTTAACATTCAAATCTTTGTCACTTAATTTACTCTTGCATGGATTTTAGCAACGAATCGAGGATTTTACGTTACAAACAGTGATATTCGACACAAAATCCATGCACGGTTGCAGGTGGGAGAAAGGGAGTGCAACTCTCTGGAGGCCAAAAGCAAAGGATTGCCATCTCCAGAGCCATCGTCAAGAACCCCTCCATTCTCCTCCTCGACGAGGCCACCAGCGCCCTCGACTCCGAGTCCGAGAAAAGCGTCCAAGAGGCCCTCGACCGCGTCATGGTCGGCCGCACCACCGTCGTCGTTGCCCACCGCCTCTCCACCATCTGCAATGCTGACGTCATCGCCGTCGTCGATAATGGCCGCATTGTCGAAACCGGCACCCACGACCAGCTCATGGCCGACCCCAGCAGCGCCTACGCTTCTCTGGTTCACACCCAGGAGTCCGGCCCCTTGCACAACCATGACGGTCCTGTCATGGGCAGGCCTTTGAGGTAGTCGAGTTTCGAACCCTTCCGCTTTAATTTTAGCGGAATCAATTCAATTCAATGTCAATCTGATTTGACTCAAATATAAAGAAATATTTGGCACAGATTATTCGATTTATACCGATTTTGAAATAATTAAAACATTAACAATTGGGAGGCTTTGCTCTTTATTTTTCTCTTCTCAACTGTTTATAATCAGTTTAAACTTACCTTTTTTGTTGGGTACATGATTGTATTATTATGGATCAGTTGTGAACCGGTTTAAATCTGTCTGATTTAGTATTTTCAAATCAGAATAAGTTATAAATTAGTGACCTTGAACCGGTTTACACCCATATTGTAGGACAATGTGTCCCATTGCCGATTCCGTTTATTCCGATTTTAACAACGTTGCTTTGCTCAACTTTAGATTCCTGAACTACCTGTTTATCAAGCTTTCGATGCAAAACGAATTTTTTGATATTATTATTTTTTTAATGTAAATTTTTATGTCAAAGTATTTGATTACCGATTCAGACTTTAACAATATTAACGCTCAGCGTGCTTTGCGTTACTTCATGCAATCCATGCATGTTTATCAAGCTCTTCATGCAAAGTGATGTTGGTGCAGTGTCAAGTACTCAAGAGAGCTATCTCGGACGAGGACGGCGAGCTTCGGGGCAAGCTTTCGATCCGACAAGGACTCTGTATACGGTGTAGAGGTGAACGAAGGCATGGGAAAGAAGGCGAGGGTGTCAATGAGGAGGCTCTACTCCATGGCTGCTCCGGACTGGGTTTTTGCAGTGGCAGGCACCATTGGAGCTATGGTGTCTGGAGCTCAAATGCCACTCTTTGCACTCGGTGTCACACAAGCTCTGATATCCTATTACATGGACTGGGAGACGACGAAGAGGGAGGTGAAGAAGATCGCCTTCTTGTTCTGCGCCGGAGCCGTTCTCACCGTCTTCTTCCACACCATGCTCCATTACAGCTTTGGGGTCATGGGGGAACGGCTCACTCTTCGTGTGAGGAAGAAGATGTTTGGAGGTTGGTCTAGGCAATGCTTCCATTTTTTTCTTTCTTGGTATTTTTGATCTGTTCTTGCTCTGAACAAAACGTGTTGTGATCAACCGTGGCAGCAATATTGACGAATGAGATTGGGTTCTTTGATGAGACGAGCCACACCAGCTCCATGTTGGCTTCCAGATTGGCTGCCGATGCGACGCTTTTGAGAACCATTGTTGTTGATCGATCCACCATTTTGTTGCAGAGCCTCTCCTTGGCTGTCACTGCATTCATCATAGCTTTCATCTTGAACTGGAGACTAACTCTTGTTCTTCTTGCCACTTACCCTCTTCTCATCAGTGGCCATATCAGCGAGGTCTGATAAATGGATTCATCACCTTCATCTTTTCTTCATGATTTTGTTTGAATATTTCACGATGTTGATGGTGGAGAATTGTATAAAATTAAACAGAAACTGTTTCTGAAAGGATATGGAGGGAATCTGAACAAGGCATATCTGAAAGCTAACATGCTGGCAGGGGAGGCAGTGAGCAACATAAGAACAGTGGCTGCATTCTGCTCAGAAGACAAGGTGATGGACCTCTACACCAAAGAGCTTGAGGAGCCTGCAAGCAAGTCATTTAGAAGGGGTCAAATTGCTGGCCTTTTCTATGGCATCTCCCAATGCTGCCTCTTCTCTTCCTATGGTCTTGCCTTATGGTATTCACCCAATGCTCCTTCTTCCTTCATTTCTAATCAGACCCACAAAAAATATAAAATCAGTAATTGTTGAGAAACAGATTAAACACAATCTCATTTGCATTTCTCACGTGATTATGAATGATTTTCATAAGAGATTGACCTACTTAACTATCCTTCACATTGGTGAACATTGGCTAATCAGTGAAATGTTGAACAATGTACCAATTATCCAGGTATGGATCAGTGTTGATGGGGAAGGAGCTGGCCAGCTTCAAATCAGTAATGAAGTCCTTCATGGTTCTGATAGTGACTGCCTTGGCCATGGGGGAGACACTGGCCATGGCCCCGGACCTGTTGAAGGGGAACCAGATGGCATCGTCGGTGTTCGAAGTGCTCGATAGGAACACCGAGATCGTCGGAGATGTTGGGGAAGAGATCACAAGGGTAGAGGGGACGATTGAGATGCGTAGAGTTCGTTTCAGCTATCCTTCCCGGCCGGATGTTATAATCTTCGAGGAGTTCGATCTAAAGGTGCGAGCAGGCAATAGCATGGCGTTGGTAGGCTCCAGCGGCTCCGGCAAGAGCTCTGTCCTTGCTCTCATTCTCAGATTCTATGATTCTTCCGCTGGAAAGGTCACAATTGATGGTAATCTCCTCATTCATTAAACATAGGAAAATGATTTGCATGTTGCTAATTTAAAGTTGCCATTCATGTTACTCTCAAGAAGGATATGCGACTATCAAAACTCTATGATTTATAATCACGTAATAACCGTGACTTTGAACGGATAATTATGTTTCCTAATAATAAAATTAAAAATCTTTGTGATTTTAAAATAGTTGTTGGAAGTTAAAATTAGTTTTCTATTCTATGTACTATAAATAACTAACTCAACTCGTTAGAATCATAATAATCCTCCCCAGCAATCCCTAAGAATTATTGAATGGAGTAGACGGACACTATTTCTGTGGCATAAATTTACTGACACTATATAAATTGTCAGAAAGTTTAGAAATAATCAGACCAAATTAAAAAATCTAAACAAAACTTCACCTGTTCATTGATCTTCACAGGGAAGGACATTAAGAAGTTGAAGCTCAAGTCCCTGCGCAAGCACATTGGCTTAGTCCAGCAGGAGCCAGCACTCTTCGCTACAACAATCTTCGACAACATAGTATACGGCAAAGATGGCGCGACCGAAACCGAGGTCATCGAGGCGGCTAAGCTTGCCAATGCCCACTCCTTCATCAGTGCCCTGCCTGGGGGCTACTCCACCAAGGTTGGGGAGCGAGGTGTGCAGCTCTCTGGAGGCCAGAAACAAAGGGTGGCCATAGCCAGGGCAGTGCTCAAGAACCCTGCCATCCTTCTCCTAGATGAGGCCACCAGTGCTCTTGATGTGGAGTCTGAGCGCGTGGTTCAACAAGCATTAGATAGAGTTATGAAGAACAGAACCACAGTCATGGTGGCTCATAGGTTGTCCACAATTCAGAATGCAGATTTGATCTCTGTGTTGCAGGATGGGAAGATCATCGAGCAAGGGAGCCATTCCACTCTGGTGGAGAATGAGAATGGTGCTTATTATAAGTTGATCAAGTTGCAACAACATCAGCAGCAGCAGCATCAACAGTTGGACGTGTCTGTGAATCACAGATAAGAAATCATTGTGTGGAATGGTATAGTTTCTCTCCTTGATTTTCACAAGCTACCCAGGTTCAATTTTCTTTTTTCTTCTTAGAATACTAATTGATTATTATACTTCGGTCAATAAAAGGTTCTATAGGGGAAGATGCAGTTTCACTGGAAGAATTATCTTGCATGATGAAATGTATAGAAGTGCTTAGTATTGGGAAATATCCAATTTAATATATAGTGGGAATTGTTCTAGTATTTTATTGAATGAATAAAGAGAAAAATGCCGGCATATGCTGGATTAAATTACTGAAGAGTGAAGACATTTGACATACAAGATCCTTCTTTTTCTTTGAGCTTGAACCAAATTGGTGAAATGCAAGAGAAGAACATAGCTGCAAGATTGACTGGTATTGCAGAGTTAACAAAAGATCAAAGCTATTTTTAACCAGCCACCATGTATAAGAGGCGTATGAATTGGATTCTAAAATCTCCAAACCAACTAAAACAAAAAGTTGGTCATTAGGCTATCTTCGAATTTCAGAAACTCTAGTGGGAATTCCCTTATATCTCTTGTAAGTTTCACATTAAAGGCAGACAACACATTTCTAGCATGACCTTTTGCAATTTCAGTAGTTTTAGCACCTGCAAAGTTGGACAGCCCAAGGTCAAATCATTCATATGCAAGAAATTCATATGAATTTGTAACTTGGTTACAAATTTTTCAGCCAAACCAAAAGCAAGCATTGCACTAGCTCAGAACCGCCATTCAATTTCCCTTCTTGTTGGTTACAAGAACATGACAAAAAGGGTTCATCACAAACAAAAAACTGATACATAGAGGTTAGCAAATACATTGTTCCTGAAAAGATATAGAAAGAACTTAGCACAACGAAAACAGTAAAAGAAAAAACCTTCAGTAGCAGAAAATTTTAATCAACCTGAGGATCTGAAAAAAATTACTAGTTGACCCTAGATAAGTTGGTGAAGCAACGTATATCTACTTCACATTGAATACTTAGGTTTTCACATTGATCAACATTAGCATAATTGTTAGAATAGTCTCACATCTTTATGAAAAATTGGGGGTATATTGTATATACGTGGTTTCTTAATGGTTTGTCATTTTTGATAGAAGCCCGTAACACCCTGTCAAAGCCAGCCCGTCAATAATAAACACATAGTCCTTCTACATTTACCATGTCTATATTAAGGCCCAAAAGGGCCACTTGTAAAGCCCAATATGCTTGCATGTGCAGATAAATATTAGAATACATCTTACATCTCTGTGAGAGATGAGTGATGTATTATATATACGTGAGTTCCTAAGCATTCTAAAGTGGTTGGTCATATTTTAGATAAAAACTCATAGACCCATATTAACAATAATATATTCTCTAAGAACTATTCTATCCAAGGATGATACCCCAAGTGTTAGAGAGTGTAAAGAAGATCTTTCCTCAATTAAAAGTTTCATTGTATTTTTAGTCATTGCTTAATTAAGAGCCTTGGAATAAAATATTGCTACATGAATTTGTAATCATTAGTGTATATAGGTTATTTATTTATTTTGAATAATAATTAATATGTAAAACCCGTAACTCGAGTCAAAGTTTTATATTGCCGAACCAGTCGGGTTAACCATCGATTTGAGTTGAGTCAATTTCATAAACCACATGTTGTGTCGAGGCCAGCCGTGAGTTATGAACGATGAAGGAACAGGTATACCTGAATATATGATGATAACATCAAAAAGATTGTGAGAAATGAGTTATCAGAATATATGAAAGTATGCAGTATATTTTTTATATATTTGATTAGTAGAAATATTTTTAGGCCGAATAACGTATTAGGACACGTTATAAGGCAATTTGGGTGGGCTATTAGTCATAGAACATGTCATTATGGTGTTATTGTGTGTATTATATTTTATGAGATTTTTCCCTATTTTTTGGATTTTTTTAGGATTTATTACGAGTTAGTTATTATTTTGACTCGAGTCAGCGTCGAGTCAAGTTTTATTTATGAGTTTTCCACCGAACACCCGACACCATCTTCAACCCCAAAACCCCCGACACCTTTCCCCTCCAAACCCTTGCCATTGCATTTGTTCTTTGCCGCCGATGCCACCCTTCCACCGATCAAAGCTGTCGAGCTCGGCCATGCTCTCACTGTGCCACCTCGAGCATCCCCTGCCGTCGCCCGGCCTTCTCAACACGACGAAACCACCGTGACCCCGCCGTGCTCCCGTGGCCAATCCTGCCGCCGGCGATCGTCACCGCCGCCATCTAGCTGCCGCCTCGACGTTGCCGAGCCTCCTGCGACCTTCCCCAATCGAAGCGAAGCTCAACACCGCCCACATTGGCCGGATCTCCACACCCCACCGGCCGCCCCTTGTTTTTGCCATTTCCGGTGAGCCGCCGTCTCCGCCGATCACATCAATGTCGTAGTCACGTCAGGCTCGCCGAGCCGGTGCCAACGATACCCCATACCATCACTATCCCACAAGTAGCCATGGTCAGCAACAGCCGCCAGAAAATGGCAGAACTTGCTCGAAACCCAGATTCGCTAGAATTCGCCGGATTGAACTTCAGATGCCATCGAGTGTCAAATTTGAGCTCCAAGACTCGCGACGAAATCCTAGCCATTGTCGATTGCCGATGACGCGTGAGGTATAATTTATTTTAATTTAATTATTTAAAAATAATGATTATTAGTGCAACATGCTAGGATGTTAGGATTGAGTGATTGATGTGTTAGATATTTATATATTAATAAAAATATAAAGATGTGTGATTGTGTGATATTAAAACAAATGCTAAGGAATTAATTAGGTAGACTAAATAAGTACTGTAATCTAATACAATATAGAGTAGGAAAACTTATACTGATTATTATTGATGTGTGTTGATTGATGAATGGTTGATATGAGTATGCTATAGGATGTGTAATGCATCATGAGTGGGCGTTAGTATTTATTTTTGATGTGTAGGTATGGAGTAGGAGCTTGCTGCCTAGGTCGCGTGGACATGCTTGAAGGTTCTACCAGGTCCATTTAAACTCGCTTCTGGTTTTATGTCTATACTCCATCGTTTTTTATTTTTACAGGTAAGCAGATGTGTCGAGTGGTGGATTTATTGTATCCCATTCTACGCGGGCCATTTAGTCGCACCTTATTTTCAGATTAATAACCCTCGAGGATGAGATCCCTCGAGTTTGTTTTCAAAACCTGGATCATAGCTCACGATGCCTTCGAGCATATTATATAAATCCCTACCTAGACCTATATACATATAGTTTTCGCATTTTCAGTGAGAGATGGAATGAGGGAAATTTGACAACCGTGCTACGCAAGCGGGCACGTGCCAGTTGAAGCCAGAAATACTGACAACCGTGCTATGTGAGAGGGCACATGCCAGTCAAAGCTAGAATTACCGACAACCGTGCTATACGAGCAGGTATGTGCCAGTTGATAGCAGGCTCTGGATTGGTGTGCGGGCTGTTCCATTCCAGAGGGATCCTTATAACTCTACCTTTGAGTTCCTCATACTCAAAGAAGTGTGGAGATTTACAAGTTACTGCTATGCAGCTGCATGCCTAGACTTGTGGTTTCAAAGGGTACTGAAGGCGCATACCTGAGAGTACTTGGCCTCTGTACTCAGAGCCAAGAGTAATACAGAGGATATAGAGGGCAGAAGAGAAAAGAATGAATTTGTCGTGCAAAGGATAGATGAAAATGCCAAGCTATGAGACTGAGATAGAAAGGGGATGCTACAGAGCCAAGGCTGACGACTCCTAATTAGTGCCCTTATGAGAGTTCTAGTGGAAGTTATGGATGTTTTACCTTAACAGGAGGGTCAGCCCTCATGTGTCAGTTTGTTATTAGTTATTTCTGGACCAGTACCACTCGTTATTGACGGTTTTCTATTATTTATGTAGGTGAGAATCTCGAGGACTGAGCACTATCAGGACCATGGAGGAGTAGCAAAGCCGTTGCACACATGTACCTGCCGAACGTAGTGGTTGGTAATGATGAGTTCTAAGTTGTATGAATGATGAGTTTGTTTAAGATTATTCTGTGAAATGCTATGAACGTTTTGTGTGTGAAACAAAACTAGAACGAAAGTGAACATGGAGCCTTGGAGTATAGACTCAGCTCGAATGAGGTAGAAAATTAAAAGACTAAAATGGAAATGATAATGTCATGTTTTGGAATTATATCGATATGAATATTTATTGTTGTCGTGGATAGGTTGGCCCCCTATTGCACGTTTAGGGGAGATTTTGTATGTTTTGTTTTAAAAATATTATTTATTTTTAAACTTGTTTTCACGATTGTTCTGTTTATGCATAATAGCATATCATGGCATACATGTAGGGCCACTGTTAGAACTCAAACATCTCATCCATACATTGCATACTTGCACAACCATTTCAAGACACTGAGGATATATTCGGGTTGGCTTAACCAAATCTAGTAGATTAGCGAACGATTCGGTCGCAAGTGACATTTCCGGATCGGTTCACAGGTGAACCGAAACAAGGTGTTACATGATATATTAAAAATTCAAAAATATGATTTTATATTTATTGATACAATATATATTATTAATAATGGAAAACAAATGACACAATTGGAATTTTTTAGAAAAAATAAAGGATGAATTGTAACACCCTGATTTCGGTTCACTTACGAACTGAATCAGAACTTTTACGATAGAGTGTAGTCATGTATAAATAAATTAATCTGTAAGACTCGAATGAAAAAATAAGCCGAAACAATCCTATTGATGTCTCAAGAATGGAAGACATTACTAATTATACATAAAAATGTGTCAAGCATAGATAAAATCACGAAAGAAAACAATGACGTGCTAAGCACAATTGTATATAGCATTTATCTGTCTTTCCACCAAAGCCGACCCAATACACAGGAATGCAAGACCTATATGTATAATCAGGAAAATGTCACTAACGAATGTCACTCATATGGAAAATAACTAGTACAAGTTGGCAAGTGAAATTTGATATTCCACGAATGGGAAAACCGTATATATAATCTCCTTGTGAATACTCAAAGGGCATCCATTGAGGAGCGATAAAGTTGCAGACACGATAGCATCCCAAACTGAACTGGTGCTATGCCACTCTCAACAAATGCCTCTCTCGGCAATAACTGTCCCACTCTCGAGAAAAAGCACATATCCTAAGCTCTCTCCAAACTGCCATATAACACCTAGTCAAGAGTACAATGACCGAGTACTCTAAGTGTAGCCTTAGCAGCTATTAGTACCCTTGGACACCACAAGTCTAGACATGCATTGTACACAAAAGTACTCATCTACTCCACGCCTCTTCGGGTATCAGGGTCCCTCAGGAATGGAACAATGATCTCTCTAATCTAGAGCCCGCTGCAACTTGAGCATGCAGCCCACTTATGATATATGCAAAGCAAAATTCATTAACTCTCAGCTCATTGAAAAGCTCGATAAAAACTATATACATGGTTGGGAAAGAAATCATATAAGTAAGCCCAAAGGCAACATGCGATAGATCTATGTTCGGAAATAACACGAGGGATCTCATCATCAAGGGTTATTAATCACAGAAGTAAAATACATCTAGACGACTCGTGTTAAATGAGGTCTGATAAAAGAACCACTTAACATGTCCTACGATCTGGAAATCAAATCCTCAAATTCACAATCGAATAAGCGATAAATCTGAGAAGAGTCCTAACAAACTTGTAGTCCAAGCTCCAAGCGCATAACACATCTACGGCGAGCTCAACCTCTAAAACCTATATCAGAACCCACTACTAAGTAAAAGATTGGCAACTCTATATGATGTGTGATTGTGGTGTGTGCTTACATCAACAATAACATCACAACAATATACAATGCTAAACAAATCTACAATGAAACACATGGCATGCAAAACGAGACACGTGACAAGCAATAAACAAATGAATAAATAAATCAAATAAATTAAATAAATAAAAGAACAATACTTAACTAATAATGGACAAGTAACATCAAGAAAAATAATAATTAATAAATACTATTTTAAAAATCTATGAAAATAAATAATTAATTAAATAATGAATAATAAATAGGTAAACAATAATAAATAAATAAATACATTCATAAATATATGGATGAATAATAAATACGTAAAATAAATAAAACACTATTCATGAATGATGATAATAATATAATTAACACTAAATAAATATGCAGACTAAACGCAAGTAAATATTAATGGATACACGAGTAAGTAAATTGATAAATAAATAAATAAGTAAATAATTGAATAAATAATTAATAACAATTAATCATGAATAAAATTTAATAAATATCAAATATACGAATATACATTAAACACATATAAAGAATAACGTGAACGAGAAAATAAATAATAATTAATCAATTAATTAAATTAAATAAGATAAACATGAACAAAGACAATATCAACAAATAAATACATCATCAATAGTAAATAACTAGCAAGCATTCATCATAATCGACAAATATATAAATAACTGGAAATAAATAATAACGAATAAATAAATAAATAAATAAATAATGAATAAAGAAAAATACTCATAACATCAAAGCATACTAAATAATGTGAATATACCTCTAAACTAATATACAGAGTCTCAAATTACCAAAAATGGTTGAAAATGGTCTAGAACGGACTAAAAATGATTGTCAAATCAATTGGGGTGAGTCGACCGAGTCAAATCAAATTGACTCGGCTGAGCCAATTGGTTGGTTTGGGCTAGGTTGGGCTAGATTCGGTGGACACGGATACGGGCTACCGGATAGGCAAGCATGGTCATGGCATGACAGGGCTGGTGGACACGAGCTGGCTACGGGCAAGTGTACACAGACGTGGTCAAACGGGCCTGACCGGGCTGCCGATGCCAGTCGGCGACAAACGCCGATGGCGGCGCAGTGGGGTTGCTACATGTTGCAATTGATAGAGGACGACAAGGAGAAGGTATTGGCGATGGTGACTGACAGATTTCAGCTGCCGGTTGGCCGGAAAATGGCCAGGAAGTGGGCGAAACCGCTACCATGGTAGGTGGAGGTTCCAGTGACAATTCCGAGCTACGGTCAAGGGATTGGTCTCTAAATGTTGGCCATCGAGTGAGGAAGGTGTCTGAGGTAAATATTGGTAGTGTCTAGCCATCGACTGGTTAGAAAACAGCTAGAAAGGGACAGAAATGCTACCGAAAAAGTGTGAGTTGCCTGCAGCGATCACAACCACGTTGGAGGTTGTTGGCAGTCTCAAATGGAAGATCTCGACAAGGGGAATCGATCTAGGTGGTCGGCCTTGTCGGAGGAGGCTTGAAAGGTGGCAACGACAATGAGAAATGAAGAACAAAACTTCCTCTCTGACATTGACTGCGACAGCGCCGGTGGTGGTGACGAGTAAGGGTTGAACCAGCTGCCGAGAGTGGTCATGATCAAATTGATCCAATGGCCAGAGGAGGGTTGGAGACTCGCTAGCGGTGAGCCGAAGTGGCGGCGGCGGCAATAGTGAAATTCCTCCAAAAAGGTGGGTAAATTCCTAGAAAATAGGAGAGGCAATGCTAGGGCTTAAGTGGATGATTTTGATCTTGTCACGTTGATCATGATTGAAAACCCTGAAACTCGTGGGCCTAGTAGGGTCCACCTTAGGTATATACATATATATATATATATATATATATATATATATATATATATATATGGACGAAAAGCTTGGATCGACACCAACAAAATTCTAAACTAGCTCGAAGCCTAACTGAGACTTTATAGAAGAAAACCTAGGCAAACAAGCTAAATGGGTCTCAAAATCTTGAACTCAATCGAACGAAGATTTGATACTCAAACCAAGCTGGGCCCACAGGGGCGATCTGGTATGAAACACTTAATTCATCCCGTAGATACGGACCGAATTGTGATATTATAATTTGGAAGCTACTCGTTGGGCTATTGTGTGTAGACTTTACGGAAGCAGATCTCAACCCTGTGGAGGCTGAAGACGGACACTAGGTTTGGTTTTCATAGAATGCGTGCAGAGTTCGTACTACAAAGGCAGATCTTAGACTTAAAGGATTCCTATATAAATACCCCTAGTCGTAATAGAAGTAGAACCACCCCTAGGACTATGAGCAATGACTTTAAAAATGTGATGACCACTCCCAACTGTAGAAGAAGCACACCCTCGCTATAGTTTTGAGGTTGCATACTATTGCGTATATCATATTCTTACTACTTAATTCAAGTGATTAGCTTAGGTCTTCTTATTAGTTACATGAAGATGATGCGAGTATTTAAACAAGGGTCATGGTTACTTGCTCCACATACCCTACACGAGCAATAATTAAAGCGTCATAGAATTACACAGCATCATCGAGTATTAGGGCATCAAACCCTAATACCCAGACTTTATGTAGGTCTTCAAGTGGTGTGAACCATAAGCTCCTCCACCCACATTACTCTAACACACAAACAGCTGTAGCCAAATACGTTTCGTGTACCTAACTTAGCTCCTTGTCATGTTACTAGGACTCTGGGGCTTGTATACCTTACAGACGATAGTTAGCCTTGCCCCAAAATATTATAATTTTATAGTAAAATATAATAATACAAAGATAAAACATGCTAGCACAACCATCATGACATACATCCAAATCGTACAAGGTTCACATAGTTAGGGCATATGCTCGTCATATAGTCATCCACAAAATACATAGTCTAAAATAGACAACATAACACAAGCCCCGCCACCACCGCCACTGAGCCATCTGATCCATGCACCTAAGCCAGCCAACGCCAGGGAACCTCACCTACATATAATAGAAAACCACGTAATCAAATGAATTTGCTTACCGGTTCAATAACTACCAGTAAAATAGTAAGCTGGCAAATGGGTATTCCATTACCCACAGAAACTTAAGAAACTTCAGAATTGCCTCACACTCGGCGGTAAGCAAACATACTTAAACAAATGATGGCGTGCATGCATGACTAATATTCATATTCATACATACAACACTTACGCCCACACATCCTCCATATTGCACCTGCCACGGTACTCGAGTGGCAAAAGGAATAGTTAAGTTAGTGCCACAAATTTTAGAAATGTGCTGTGTTACACAGTACCCTCATACTCCGCACTACCTCAGGGTTTGAAGGAGTACTAGAGCGGTCCATACATATCTCCATACTGCTCACTCTCTTATTCGTGAAATCCGTAAAAATACGCATACTTATATAATAGGTTTAGGGAAGAGGCTTGTATCATATATTTATGGAGCTTTAGTTCGAAAACTAACAAGGAATCTCATCCTCGTAGTTTTATTAAACATGTGTAGAAAACACGGCTAAATAGCCTAACATCGAAGGGATCTCATAAAATGCCGTTGATGCCGTCCTACGCCTAAAACACGGTTAAACTCGACACGCATGGAGTCAAGCAGAGATCAAGCGAAGGGAGAGTCCTATGGACCTGGGTGAGTAGAGCTTCGTATTCTAGTTGGTGAGCTCACCTGCGATACTTAGCATGGAGATAGAATCGAATAAGAAACGGGTCACATCGACATGCAAAATGAGCAAAGCCTTCACACAAGCTCAACACTTAACATCACTTAATTATCTTAATTAGGTTCTAAGTGAAATTTTAAACCTTATTAGGTAACTTAATTAAGGTTTTGGTTTTATGTTCACTTAGTGGATTTTAATCAATCTAGGGTTTTTAATCGAATGGGCTTACCATATGATTTTTAGGACGAGCCTAATAATGTCCAAATAGACTAAAATTTGGATGGGTTGTCTCTTACACTGTAAGGTTTGTAGGTAAATTCCACCATGGCTGTCCCATTGGCCAATCAAGGGGAACAAGACCCATTAAGTTCAGCCCTAAGGTGCTAGAATAGTGTTTCTAGGCTGCGTACCAATTTTGTAATTATTGGTTTATGAGCTAGAGAACTTCAAATGAGCTTGGGTCAGTAGTCCTAGTTAGCTAACACACTGAGCTTGAGCCCAGTAAGATTTAGTCCAAATTTACTTTATAAATGGGCCTCAGTGGATTTTACAAGTTGGGTCACTATATGGGATGTTTCTGGAGCTATCTGGACCCTAACAAATTTGAAATTCACAAATAAAATAGGGAATGTTTCCAAATGGCCCCAAAATTGGTCACAGTGCTACTAGAATATAGGGTAAGGTGTGGACCAAGTTGTACTAAAATCCAACACACTTAACCTATTTTAAGGTAATTTGCAACTTGAGTGAAAAACTGGGGTTTTCACCTATCATCTTTACACTGTCTAGTAAACACCTCTAAAACATACCTATATGATTTTTATGCATTCCCAAAATTTACATCTTTCAAGTAGACACTTAGTGAAGTATCATATAATTTTACAAGATTTTATTAGTTTAAAATTCGTGGCTTAAAATATAATACAATCACAAATCATGCTCATAGTCATAAACACACAGGAAATACAAGGAGTACTTATGGGTGATGTTCATGATTATTTAGTGGTTATATTAGGATTAAAATTTTACCAAGAAGTCCTAAAATTACCATGAAAAATATGGCATGCTTTGCATCAACAGATCCTACAAGGTCAGAGAGTAAAAATTGGAGAAAGGAGCTCTTATATCACTATAACGGTCCAAGTCACCACCTTTCCTCACTTTTTACCCTCATACATGCAAATTCTAGGGCGTGGCAGGTAAAATACCCAACACTAAAAGTTGTAGATCTACATGTTATGAGTGTAACAAAATAAGAATCGTGCAAATGGAACATCAGAATGCCAAGATATGATTTTTATACTGAAATGGTGCATATCAGTGACCTACATGCATTATAAAAATCATATCTATTTATTTACATAGCAAAATAAGATAAATATGTACTCAACATTCTCCTAACATTCATATATACACTATAAAAACGTCTTAAAAATAAATTCATAGAAGCATACAAGTGATACACATCAAACAATGAGCAATGAACCCAAACCTGATGCTAACGAGCGAAGACCAAGGGGAGGCCATTTGAGGCATCCAACCTCAAAGCCTACCACCCAAGGATGCTAGGAACGTGGAGGGGATTGCTTGGAGCTCTAAGGAGGAAGAACAAGGCCAAGGAGAGTAGAAGAAAGTGGTTGGAGGTGAGGAGGGAAGGAGAAATGGTGAAAAGGTGAGGGAAGGGGTGGATTTTATAGAAAAAAGGGTGGTTGGTTTGGTGATGTCATAGATATGAGTACCATACCTAAAGAGGTATGGGTTTGCTTAATGATGTCATAGAGGTACGGGTGCCTCATAAGGTATGGTGCCATATATGAGGTATGGGTGCCATACCTATCGAGGTATGGGTGCCATAGCTATCGAGGTATGGGTTAGATAGATAAAAATGTATGGGTTAGGTTAGCTAAAGAGGTATGGGTTGGGTTATCTAACAACCCAAAAACTTAGGGTTTTTACCCTAAAGCGATTGGACCCACCTTGGGAATTGCACTGCAGGTCCCAAAAGGGGTTAGGATAGTTCAAAAGGTTAGTAAAACATACGGCAAGCACACAAAAGGCACGCGAGGGACACAAGTCCTAACATCTAACTATATACGATTAGATTAGACCAAATATGAAAAAGTCGGGCATGCTGCATCCAAACAGGCATACTGAGCGCTGAAGGAGGCTAAGGTCAGGTAACTTACACCATACCATATATGAACCATGGCAAGAAGGGCTGGACCTTACTAACCCGATTCAAGTAACAACAGAACAAACAATAAAAACACTCTGGTGGACAACCCAGGTTTTACACGGTAGTCCAAAATTCTTATGATATATGAAAATGAGATACCCTTAAAAAGTCCAAATTGATACTAAATCCTACAACGGTGCATATCTAGCCCTAAACCATGGGCTGGCATAAGCATATATATATATATATATATATATATGTTGATAACCCATACTCTTCTATAGCATAACATAATTATCGTCTCTATATCGGGTATGTTTAGCTTCCATAATATATTCATACGGCCATCAGAGCCCCATACTCGAAATTTGAAAATTGGTCTGGCTCAAACCGACTTGAACAGACTAGAGACTGGTTCGAACTGGGCAAAGCAGCAAGCAAGTAAAACACCAACCTGAAGCTAGAATTTTACATGAATGGATCAAAACAATATTACTACAATATATTTCCTTTTGCTGGCTAGCCGTAAGTGATAAAGATAAAATGAAGAATAACGCATAGGCCAAAATATCATAATTTATAGGCAATTTGTGTTTGAGAAAGGTTGTAATCCTCTAAAAATAATCTCCTCGAAGAGTCACAACATAAAAAGTAACATGTGTACTAACAAAAGTACTTCTTTATGAAAAATTATATTCGCTTAATTAGACACACGCCATAAGATCACCCCTTTTTTGCTAAAATGAGAGATGCATCTAATTAGATATATCTCATTAATGCATCCCTTACTGAAAAGATGCACCTCCTTAAAAATGAGGATAGGAAAGGGATTTGTGAGAGCAAATCTAAGAGAATAAAAATATCTTTCCAAATCTACTCTTATTAATAAAATGAGAACCCAATCCTGGCCTGAGATTGAAAGTAAGAAAATCAACTAATTAAAATACAAAAATATTTTAAAAATATAATAAAAACACCTCCGGAGAGGGTTCGAATCTCACTAGTCTTAATTTCTTAAAAAATAAGACAATAAAAATGCATTTTTTGATAGAAGGTTATGGGTTCAAAATCGACTAATCTTAACTTCTAACTTCCTAATAATAAGAGTTTGTCTAATTTTTGAATTATAAATATAATAAAAAAATTAAATAATTATAATTCATCTTTTTATTCAAATAAGATATATTTTTAAAGTCAATCACAACCAATATCTAAGAATATTAAATTCTTACAATTTATCTCATTATTTAATAAGAATTTATGTATAAAATTAAAATTTATTCAATATAGGTTCTGCATGTGCATAGCATGACATTTTGCCGTTATAGGTATGGTTAACTAGCCTCCGGGATTGGAGAGTTGATTGAAGTCGATTACGGAGCTTGAGATGGATATGGGCCAACATGGGCCTATGGGCCAATAAATCATTTAAAACCCGTCAAACCACTTTTTTCGGTCCGATACGGTCCATAAGCCCACCATGTAGCAGGCTGAGCTGGGCTAAGCCAGACTCATTCTAAGAGATACTCGTAAAGAAAAAAATTGCGCTTTTAATGACATTTTTTTAAAGAGACTAACAATATTATAAAGAACGTATATAAAGGAGGTTTACAATCAGTTAGCAAAAGTTGGGAATGGATGAGCTATACTATTTTCATCTAGCTTTTGTCTAACCTAGACATTTAGATTACATGATACAGTCGTTAGTGTAAAAATAGATTGCTTTATTTAAACAATATAATTGACGAAACTGAATTAGATCATATTAATCTTACTGTTATTAATAACCTTGACATGAATTACGTACTAATCGTGTACAAAACCTCACTTGTGAAAGTCTTAATTTCGACGGCCATCTTTGCTTCTACGAACAATCTTACCCAACTAACATTTATAACTTTTCCTTACGTAAGATGTAAACTTACCATTTACACATGAAAGAACACATTGTCAAATCCCACTTCGTTACTAAACTCTTTTCTTACTTGGGAGACCTTTACACGAATGTACAAATGCCATATGAGTAGTACTAAATGTGTTTGGTTGTTACTCTCCCTATCACAGTTTGTACGTGTAAATAGTTAGAACGAGATTGTATTGACATTGAGGTGTTTCCAATCTTGTTTTTTCGCATGTTTGGTAAGTCAGAAATTTGCTGGTGTCACGTCAAAGGTTTTACCTTTCCATGTCCGGCTTTTCTATGGGGCAAAGAGAGAAGCAATCTTTTTTTACTATGCTTGCTTATGGGATGTGATTCAAGGTGCTTAATCTTGCATTAACGTATGCATCCATGCAAGGAAAAGAGGATGAGTTACGTTGTTAGGATGAAATGAGAGGCATCTTTGATTGATAATTACACCGATGTTATGGTCGTAGCCTCATCATTTACACGAGAGCAAATTTGCTGGTTTGTCGACCAGGCATCTTTTTCCTGATCGAAAGGCTTGACGATAAAATGTGTCACCTTAAAAGAAGGTACTTTTATAATTATATTAATTATAGAGACAATTTTTATCCTCCTTGGCGTACCAGCAGACCTATAAATAAATGAATTTTTTCGACCCCTAATAAAAAAATGGTGGAGATAAGTTTCAGTGTTCACATACTTTCTTTGTAATTATTGAACAGTTCAAAAAAATCTAATAATATTTTAGGTTTATTGAACCCTAAAGGGAACATATTTTTTTTGCTACACTTAGCTAGGACAATGACTGTAATTAGAAATACAAAATTTCCACAGTATATATAGAGAGAGAGAGGAAAAAAACACTTATATAAGTTATGACGCATATTAGTTATACGGGCCAGGCTCATGTAAACCATTTGATTTCATCCATACCTAAGATGAAGAAATAGTAATCACCACCACCCGTATAATCCAACAAACCAAATGAGTTAGACTTGTATACCTATACAAGTCCATGCGCGCGCGCATACACACAAATAAATGATAGAATGTAAATCTTTTTTAAATATTAACTTTGGGACATGTATGATGATTGTTAATTTTTACTCCAACGATTTAAATTAATGAGTTATGAGTGAGTAGTTATAAGTGGTTTAATCAATAATTATCCAATGTGAACTACTAGATAAAAAATTAATAATAATGATTTAAGTTTACAAAGTTTAAAAATAAAAAAAGGTTCACTCTTTATTATTTCCCATATATATATATATATATATACTAAGTTTAACCTTTGAAAATTCCATAATTAGACTGACGACCTTGCAAATGTGAGCGATGACATGGACACCTTTGATTTAATGTTAAATTGTAAGTTATTAATTTTTGGTTAAGTCTTTTGATTACGATTTTTACTACATCTATATGAAGTGGTTACGGAAAAAATCCTTTGTACAATTCTATAGCGTTATTGAATATGAAAGCTTTCTTTTATGCTTCACATATTTTAGGCTAGCACCTTCTTTACATTTAGGTCAAGTAATTGACAACGTAGTTCAAAATTTTATTTTGATTTGAAAATTTTAGTTAAAAAACTCGAAACTTGAAGTCGATTGGACATGCCAATTGAGTGGAGTCAATTTGGAGTCGATTCCAAGTCAAATAGATGTCATTTATATTAAAATTTTAATTATATAAATTAAAAGTTTTATGCAATTAATATATATTACTCTTTTGATACTTAAAATTGATAAATACGTGATTCATATTAATTAGAAATATTAATTTGCTATTCTAAAAAAATAATATATTTTGATAATTTTTATAATGTAACTCATGGAGTCAATTACTAATTAATCAATCAATTAAGGAATTATCTGTGGAATTGACTCGGATAGTCACATAGTCATAAAGTGTTTCAAAACGTTGGAAAATTTCCGGAATCAATCATTCTCATTAATGGCTTTCTGAATGTACCTCCGTGGATCCCAATTGACTTCCAACATCAAATAACAAAAAATGCTTCCTATTATAGTTCCTATAGTTCAATTGAAATTTAATGACGTTGATTATGAGTTGGAGGTTGTAGGTACATGCGAAGTAAAATATGATAAAAATTAGTTTTAGCCCAAAGCTTTAGCCTTCGGAATAAATAGAGACAATTTAATTAATATTAGGCGAGATGTTGCACCATGTGTGCCTTATACTACAAATAAATTTTAATTTTATTGATAAATTAATATTGTTAAATAATGAGATATATTATAATAATTTTATATCTTAAATATAGATTCTAATTGATTTTAAAGATAAATCCTAATTGAAAGAAAATATAAACTATAATAATTATATTTTTTATTTTTTATTTTTATTGTATTTTGATTGGTTAAATTTCATTCTTTTAATCATAAGATGGTATTGAATTTCCCTTTTTTATTAGTAAGAATAAGAATAAATTTAGGCATTATATCCAGAGACGAATTAAAGACACATCTTTTGACTCTTATATCATACAAATTTAGATTGTTTAACCACTTGTAAAAAAAACATTAGCTATTATGGAAAGTAAATATTGAATAATTATTTTTAACAATAACCAAGGCGAATTAATTATTAAAAGCATAAAGATACTAAATGAAGGTCAATAATTATCACTCACAAATAGATTCAATTAGTTTGATATTTGTTAAAGGATTTAGATCAGGTTTGATACTCGGGAAGATAATTTTTTTGCCAAAAATAAGATTGAATAAAGAAAGGAAGAAGAAAAAGAGTTGTATAGAAAACTCTCTTCAATTATCCTCACATTGACTTCATGAATGGGGTGAGATCACTACAACACAGAAAGAAAACTCATACGTTGAGAATCTTTTGATGGAAGAAAACCCAACAAGATTCAACGAAACTTAACTAACCAACCACCCAATTCAATGTGTATCGACACTGTACGTTGACATATATTAACCAGAAAATTGCAATGTGGCGAGTCTTGGCAGCTTGAAGTAAAGACTTGAAGTGGCTCGGATGATTTATTTCTTAAGATGAAAAATCAGCATGGGTGTAACTTTTTATGAAGATTTTAATTCAACTCATAACTTTACAAGAAGATGAAAAGAAAATAACCAATGAGATTAAATGCATTATACATGAAAAAATAATTATCCTTTCTAATAGTTGTTTTTTTACTCAAAAAATAGTTAATATAATTAGGCAAGATGTCACGCCATATGCGATTTATATTGCAAATAAATTTAATTTTTTTATATAAATATGGGTCAAATAGTGAGATAAACTATAATAATTTAATATTTTCGATATAGACTCCAAATAGATATTATTATTACATATAAGCAAGAGTAGATATTATTATTACATATAAGCAAGATGTTGTGCCATGTTTGGTCTATGTCAAAGATAGATTTCAATTTTATAAAAATATATATACATGACTCTCGTTAAATAATAAGATAGACTATAATAATCTAATATCATAGAGATAGACTGCAATTTTATATATAGATATTCTTTTTGAAAGATTAAAAGATAAACTATTATGATTTAATTTATTTTTAAAAAATTTTCTGCATTTTAATTTATTGAATCACTTATTTTTATTTGAGTGCGACTAATTTTAATTCTTCTTTTATTAATAAGAGTTTATATGTATCACTTATACGTGTAGATTTAACGAATTGTTTCACTTGATCTTGCAATATAAATGTTCCAGCTTGTGATGGTTGCATTTCAAGATGCAGATCACTTCCTATCAATTTTTCTTTCTAAGACAATGAAGCATTTCACTAGTAGGCAAGTTACATGAGCCCAAGACAAAACATGAACTACCTAGACAAGCTAAATTAAATAGCCAATAATTAGTTGACCTTTTCCAGTAAAAAATGAGTTGCCACCAATCTTGTAATTTGGTGCAAGTATTTGCCTCTGTGCACTATAGCTGTGGCATGTGTCTAAATACCCATCAGAGCAAGACACAAAGTTTGGCCATGGACCAACAGGTCTGGAGGCCTTCAATTAGAACATTTTTTGTAGGACATGTACATAGTTTGTTCAGAAAGAAAGAGCATCGTCTTGGTAATGGGGAGACAGCACTGTGTTAGCTTGAAGGATAGCCTAAAGGAAGCCCCAAGTCTTGGCAAGTGTGTATATATTTATATATTCCCCGTGAACAAGGCAATGATATGATGACAACCCCAATGATTTTGGTTGACATATTGTTTCATATATATATAGGGGAAGGAAGAAAGAATTGCAAAATAAAACAGATCATATATCTTGTTGAAGAAAAATATTAGTGAAACATATACTTCTATATATACTAGCTACTTTAAAAATTAATATTGAACACTTAAAGGGGTCCAATATTGAAGCCTTCCTTCAAAATGCATGTAACTCACCGTTGAGAGTAGTTGGCTTTACGTGACGCATAACACTTGTTGTTCAAGTCTTCTCTAATCTATATGTATTTGCATGAAAATCATATAGCATTGTATATAGTTAAGACCTATATAAAAGATATATGTGCGTCGAAGTAATACAACTACATGGGTAGTGGATGAAGAAACATATAACAGGTAGTATATTCACGAGAACCATCTTCAATTAATTAAATACATCGTTTGACAAATATTGCATGTAATTATATTCTAGGTAACTTCATTATATATAGGGGTTCTCATCTGTCTAGTCGAGATTTGGTCGGCTCAAGTTTGACTCGTTTGATTTTTAGATCGAGTCGAGTTAAAAAATATTTAAGTTGATTTGAATTCGAGGCGAGTTCGAGCTAGATTAATTTGTATTTATTAATGTTAGTTTTTTATATAATTCAAAATAAAATATAATTCATAATTATAATATGTCAAATTTGACGAATTATACATAAAAGATAATTTAATCATTAATAAATTTATTTATTTTGATTTAATATAATGGTATTTTATAATTTTATTATATTTATATAAATAAATTTAAGATAAATATGATCAAAAACCTTATTCCTAATATAAAGCATCGATCTTCAAGTAGAATTTAGTTTTGCAAGTAGCCCGGGCCCGAATTATTTAATATCGAGTTAAATTTTAATGAGCCCTAATTGTATATATATGATGGATAGATGTTTGGATGGTTTATCCTTGTTTTGGTTGGAAACTGTCATATATTTAACTATTGAGTGGATCTTTTGTTTAATGAGCAGACATGGCTCGTGTAATTCGATGTTGCAGGGCGTTGGCTAACTAAATATTAAATTTGCAAAGTTGGTTGGGGAGATGAACTGTTAAATATTTGCAAACCTAAACAGATAATTCCTTCCTGTTGTTAATTATCAGAAGAAGACGTTGCAATATTTTAATTGGCACTTTAAATGCAAGTATATAAATATAATTATTGTACTGTATAATTTTAACAATTGTACGTATAAAAGAGCCAAGTTGTATTCATGCATCATGAGATCACCTGGAATATACGTGAATATGTGCATGCATGCATGCACGGTTGAACATCAGCTGCATGGAGATTGAAGTATTTATATACGTACGTTAAAATAACACTTAATTACAAGGGAGATAAATATACATTTGTTTGAGCACTTGGCCAAATAAAAAAATGATAACTGGTTGGACTAATTTGGAGTTGAATATTGACAGATAATGGTAATGACGAAATATAACAAATAGAATAAATGTTATTCCCGGAATAAAAAATGAGTGGACTGATTTGAAATGGAATCAAGGGACAAGAGGATTTAATGGAAAGGTAGAAAAGAAATTATATATTTGATCAAATATGTTTTTTTCTGCTACTTGAAATTTTCTTGGGTAAATTAGATTAGCATTCATCATGCTCGTTTTGCTCTATATAAATGGAAGCTGCCGCGTGGTTGGCTACCTGGCTCATTTAAATCTTGATATATGATGCCAAATATATGTTATAAGTGCATCAACCAGAGTTGTATCAATTAATCAGACATCTCTTCTTATTAAAAGGGGCGTGAAAAGTCATGCTCTGATAACAAAATAAAGCATTCAACCAATCAAAATGCAAAAAAGATCATTATAATATATCTCCTAATTTAATGAGAATTATTTATCTTTAAAGTTGGGGGTGCTGCAACACATTTTGACTAGTGTGTATGAAAGATCCAGTTGAAAATAGATAATTTTTACCAGGAATTATACTTAGAATTTACAAAAAACAAAAAAAATGATTCACTTGAAATATTAGTTAGATTATATGTACGTAATGTTCTTGCAGCAACCATTTAATCTGCCATCTTATTTTGTAATATGAAAAGTGTCATTATATTTAATAAAATATAAGTATATGTTTAATAAAAATTAGCCTTATTCTCATAAATATGGGCGTTTATTTGTGTACCTTGTACAAAATCCATATGTAATGTGGGTATGGGATAGTTCATAGTTGCGTGTCTTTGAGACACAGAAAGCCAAGTTTCAAGCTTTAGCCATGGGATTTGAAGGGAGTAGTTTGTTTCTTCTTCCACATTTTTCTTGCACTTGAACTTTCCAAGGAGTCCACCCTGTAGAATGCTTCCATATGTCTTCTTAAACCTAACTTACCCCTAATTTTCATGCCACTGCTACATATTAGTCAGCCTTTACGTTCTTTAAGAATTTGTTGAAGCCTATTATGCTTTGGTTGGCTTGTTGAATAAGAGAAAGCTATATTTTGTGGGGATACATCTATGGTCTTGTAAGTTCACTTTCCTATATAACATTTTGGGCATGCATCGACTACATTAGGACATAATCTTATCCAAAAAGAACTAAATAACTTTCAAAATTAATTACATACATACATAATCTTCCTAATGGGCTTTCAATCAAAAGCTCACAACATTTGTTTTTGGCCTCCATTTCTAACTGAAAATTAATTACATTAACTAAAATAATGTTTATTCACATCTCCTATCCCAAGTATTTGAAATTAAGTGAAAAAATGAATAATATTAATTAAAATATGATAAAATATAAAAAAATTGTACATAATCTATTGATCATATGATTAGAGCCCGAGTCAAATTTCAACACGCCTATGCATTATTGGAAGTTTAGGATTTAAATTGAGCTGCGTAAAGGAAATAAATCTAAGCTATGTTCTAAAATTATAGTCTGTTGAACTAATTAGTACACTAATCTTAATCGGAAATTTGTGCTCACGAAGCAACCAAAAATTCCTAGCATAGAAAGCATGCAACGAATATCATGTTCACAGTTAAAAAATGTTAGCACTGGCTATATGGTTTTCCCAGTTTGGATAAAATATTAGATAAATCTTAAAAAACTATATTTCAACATTGACAATTCCACTCGCACACATCAATTGAAGTTCTCCCTCACTTCACAACCACCTCAACTCCCTATAAATACACCAACCAGCCATCCTCGGTTGATTTACCGCTCACATATCTCTCCATATAATTCCAAGAGGTTTGTGTAACTGATCACATATACGTTTCAATAATTTTTTTATCATATATAGCCTTAAAAATTTCTTTATCATCTTCTCCATATTAATCCATGTTAGTAGTGTTGATTAATTTGCAGGGATTGATCATGGGTAGGTCTCCATGTTGTGATGAGAGTGGTCTGAAGAAGGGGCCATGGACGACGGAGGAGGACGATAAGCTGGTGGATTACATTAGCAGGCATGGGCATGGAAGTTGGAGAGCTCTCCCCAAGCTGGCCGGGCTTAACCGTTGCGGCAAGAGTTGCAGACTCCGCTGGACAAACTACTTGAGGCCAGACATCAAGAGGGGCAAGTTCTCTGAAGAAGAAGAACGTCTCATCATCAATCTCCACTCCGTTCTAGGCAACAAGTAATTCAGTTTTCTTCTCAATCTTGTCTCACCACATGTGAACCTGCCGTGAATTATATATCTACAATTCATGAATACATATACATGTTGCTCACTTTTTAAATTAGGTCAACTAATGTGTCAACATACATGCATATATATTAATGTTGACTCTTGAGTGTAGCTAATGTTTATATCTTATTCATGTTATAGGTGGTCTGCAATTGCTACCCGCCTACCAGGAAGGACAGACAACGAGATAAAGAATTTGTGGAATACCCATCTCAAAAAAAGCTTTTGAAACTTGGGATAGACCCTGTAACTCATAGACCAAGAGCCGATCTCAATCTCCTTGGAAGCTTAACAAATCTCCTCACCAACTCCAATCTTGCCAACTTGATAAACCCTCTAGACAATATGAGTGCTCTACGTTTGCAAGCGGATGCTGCCCAATTGGCCAAGCTTCAACTGCTGCAGAGCATGATCCAAGTCCTCAATCAGAAATCCACAGCAAATTTGGAAGGACAAGGTCTGATCAATATGAATAATGATATGGCCAACAGACAGTTCAACTCAACTCTTCATAATGATTCTTTTTGTTTTTCTCAAAACATATCTCCGAAATCTCCTCCCCTTTCAAATTTTGGAACCCAACATCTTTCTTCAAGTAGTGATTGTCTGGCCGGGCTGTTGGAATCTTGTGCTTGTTTGGATGGGAAAGCTGGTGCATCAACTTCCATGGATGGCACAGAAGCAGAGATGATTAGCTCTAATTACTGTAATATAAATATGAACAGAAACAATGGGATCAATCAGAATGCCATGCCTTGTTTGATTACTCCAGCTTCACCAGAGCATATCAGCTCTCAATTGCATCAAATCAAGGAGGAGAAGATAGTCACTAAAACTGATAATTCTATTCAATCTGCAACCTCGACCTCTTTTGAAAGATGGGGAGATCTCACTCTTGATAATCAAGGGAGTGCAGACTATTGGTCGGACATTATGGAGTAAGCAAATATATAAACATATATATGAATATTTTCTTCATAATTTCCCATATAATATGGTTCTTTACATGCAATTGTTATCTCTTTAATATTTATCTTATCATGTTTCATGTTATCAATTGTTGCAGGCAAGTGTCTTCTTCCTCTTGGGCAATGGATTCACAGCTTGAGGCCCCCTAGCTAGAACAGTATGAGATTTATGTGGTCAATTAATGTTGGGCTGTAGATAAAGTCATAAAACACGTACCTTAGAAATTGCATTGCTCTCTGAGCGTTGCTTGCAGAATTTGTGATGTTAATATTATTTCTTCATCACACATAGAACAAAGTTGTCACCATCATGTAATTTTTAATCAAATCAATTTAATATTTTGAATTATGGTCTCTGTCAATATGATCTTGAATTTCCATAGAAAAACAAAAATCCAAATTAAAAGTCTCAAGTCGATATATATATATATATATATATATATATATATGTATATATATACATGCACATATATGTATATACCCCGCCTACCCCAGCCTTGAGCGTGACCGCAGCTAGATCCGGCCACCTCTAGCCAAATCTGGCTTGAGGGCGGCCAGGTCCAGTTGACTACGACTGAATTTGACTCCTCACGGCCGAATCTGGCCGTGCTGCTCATTTGGCCGCTTAGTCATATGAGGCCACAATCGGACCTGGCGGTCTTCCAGCCAGATTTGGCTGAAAGTGGCCAAGTCCAGCTGCAGTTAGATCCAGCCGTAGGCAGCTAGACTTGGCTGTCCCAGTCCAGTCGCCTGTGGCCCCGGGTGCATGCAATTTGGATCTTATTTTGACCAACAATAAATAATGACTAGGTAAATCTTAACTTGAACTATCCGAGCCTTTGATGGCATAAAACAACAACTACCTCCATTTCCCAATAAGGGTAAATCAATAAAACAATAAACATAGATGCTGTATTGTTTCAAAATATAAATCTAAAACGAAGTTAAAATTCAATTATTTTTACCATTTTTATAAATGGTTAAAAATTTTAATTAACTTTGTTTTAATTTAATTCTGGGCCGGATAGATGATTAAATGGGCGTGAGAAATGCACAAGTATCAAATTGCTTGAAAATCAGTTAGTCGAGACTATGACAAAAAAAATAAAGAAGTGGAAGAAAATGACAAGCTTCTGGAATTTTAAAGTCTTGAAGTGGTTTTGACCTTACAAAAAAGTTCAAGATCACTTTAACGTGAAATACAAGTAAAACAAAAACAAAAAATTCCTAGATTGAAATATGGAGCTTAACTAAATAAAACGATGTTAACAATTAGCCTTATATATAGCTATACATATTAGTAATCATCTTCAATGACAAAAAATAATGTTAATATAAATGGGACCTAAAAGTGGTTCTTGAATATGAGGTTAGAGTATAGTATTAATGAAGTGCTTTTGTACGAGAAAGTCAGAAATTTGTTAACATTAGGTGTTGGTTTTCGCTTGAAGAACAAGATATTGACTGTTGCAAGGGCAATGGCTTACCTAACACCCCACCCCATCTAACCTGTCTTCCTTTTTACCACTCCTTGTATATAAAAATATGGCTGGCTAGATGTTCTTGGATTTGATCTCAAATTTTTGTTCGAGTTTGTCCAAGGTTAGTAATTAAAGTTGCATGTGCACTTGTATTCTATGGAGACTTAAATGTAATTCTGGACTCCACTTTTGTTAATAACATATGTATGTATTAAAATCTAGAAGGTGATTATTGGCGGGCTTAAGTTATTTCTTTCAAATACTTGATTAATAATCTAAATTGAAATTTTTAAGAAAATCACATATAGCATTTTGAATCTTTCCTATGCAGATTGGATGTGAACTGATTTTAGAGATCTAACAATCTACACAACTTTAGAAATTTTGTCAGTTGTCTAGCCCAGTTAATAATTTAATCTAGCTCACAATCTAACTCGGTTTCAAGTAACGCTCTAATATCATTTGTAAAACAGCTCGACCCAAATGAAAATTGATGCTCCTTAGTCATCAAATAATCGAAGTTGGAATTTTAGAAATGCAACCCCATTAATATATATAGCGGATCCTATTTTGATAAGTATAATAAGTGAAACTGATTTTGGGATCCCATATATCTCATTTTCATTGTTAACAATATATCTTTGTTTCACGTACACTACACTGGAAAAGAACCACTACACCTCATTTAGGATTCCTACTTAAAAGTTGTCAAATTCAAACTTTAGCCTAATCCTAGATTATTTAAATTTTCTAATACCATTCACGATACTTTTTATTATTAAAATTTGAATTTATTAATGTTATTAGTAATAATTTTGTAAATTTCTAATACTATTAAAATGACATGTGCCAAATTTGGTTTAAAATCTACAAATGTATTATACATCTACTATTATTGAACTATTCTTTTCTCTAGATTGTTTGCATGGCAGTGAGTTTTTGGTTTGGTTCATGGGCTTAGATTATTCCGAGCATTTATTATATTATATTTTATGTCATGGTGTTATAATCTTGACAATTAATAGAAAAATTAATTTATGAGACACTTAATTTCATATTGTAACACTTGGTTCGTGGTTCGGAACAGACGGGTCATTACATTTCATCCCCAAAATTCCTACACTTGGACCATTGCTAGCCTCAGCACACGTCCTTCTCTGGCCCGTGACCGGTAGCCTTAGCCAATGTCCCTAGTGTA